>JAODAL010028849.1:0-52643 GCA_025379985.1 Phyllomedusa bahiana | reverse complement strand
AAAACTTACTTGGAGCCCCTAGACGTGACTCCCTGGATCCATGGGACCCTCACTCCTGACTCTTGGCTGCTCTCTCCCTGCTGGACACTGAGCTCCTGCCTGCACCCATCCTGGGCTCCCACATTCTGCACCTCAAGGTCAGTGATACAAGGGGGGGGGGGGGACCTCAATAATGAGGCATTGTCTTGTGCCTTGATTTGCATTGCAGAGCCTGTCACATGGGGCTGAGGGATCTATGCCCTCTTTCTATTTACACTGTGTCCCTACACTGGAGCAGAATACTGATTTGTGCACTGCAGATATTTTCCCTCCAGCCAGGATATGGCTTGTATCTCATAAGATCGTGCTCTATGGGATGGGATAGCTCTGGATAGGGGATTGCATGTGAAGGAATGTATCAATCAGAACATAAACATTCCAAACTGATACTTTATTATGGTTTACTTTGTAACATTCCATTAGGAAATAGATTAACACCCCCCCCCCCCCCCCCCCTCCCAGGCCTTGGAATCAATGGGACGGAACATTATGGTTACATTGTAGCAGAATTAGCAGCTGGGGATATATTGTATCTGTATATGTATTATATCTGTATTGTATCTGTATGTATGGGATTGCAGATTGTGCTGCCTACTCCATGCACCCAGCACCGCAGTGACAGGTTCAGCAGCTGCGCTATTAATGGAAAGAGATGCAGAACATAGCTGAACTGGCTGCCCACCCGAATTGCTTAAATTACAACTGCTATATGTATCCTTAGTCACCAACTGCACTCACCCCTCTTACAGCAGAGCCCCTGTATCTGTGCATCATAGTGTTGATAGTAGGGGTGGGGGGGGGCCGCCTATCAGCCAGGGGGAACTACATCAATAGTTGTGATTGGCTTAACCCATTATCAACATTTGGCATAAACTTACATCATACACATAGACAGGGCCATCTTTTCCATTGGGCACACTAGGCAGTTGCCCGGGGGCCCCACAAGTATGGGGACCCCAGGTGGTCTATGTATGTACCAGGAATACAAGAAACATACCCATAATCCCATTGTTGGCTTCACTTATTTAACTGTTTGTGTTTTTTTAGGATGTGCAAACAGTTAAAAACTATGGTGGGGAAGGGAGCCAAAGGCTCCCTGCTCTGCCAAATAGTCATGTAGGCTGCAGGCTGCTGGTGTCCAGACATAGCTTGGGGTTGGCTACAGGCATAGCCTAATGTGATTGCATGTATTTGGGCAGGGCCCATAATGCGGCATAAGACGGCTCTGGACGTAGATGCATAGGGCCAACACGTTGAGGGGGCCCCACTTGCGTGCTTTGTTTCTTTTTGTAGGGAACAAGTAGTTGGTGTCTTCCTGCTCTCCAGCTCTACTATGTTGGTTCCCTGATATATGGCGGTATTATTATATCTCCAGCTCTACTATGTGGGTTTTCCCTGATTTTATGGTGTATTATTATATCTCTCCAGCTCTACTATGTGGGTTCCCTGATATATGGCGGTTTTATTATATCTACACCCTCTACTATGTGGGTTCCCTGAATATGGCGAAAATTTTTTATATCTCCAGCTCTACTATGTGATTCCCTGATAATATGGCGATATTATTATATCTCCAGCCTACTATGTGGGTTCCCTGATAGATGGCGGTATTATTATATCTCCAGCTCTACTATGTGGGTTCCCTGATATATGGCGGTATTATTATATCTACAGCTCTACTATGTGGGTTCCCTGATATATGGCGGTATTATTATATCTACAGCTCTACTATGTGGGTTCCCTGATATATGGCGGTATTATGATATCTCCAGTTCTGCTATGTGGGCTCCCTGATATATGGCAGTATTATTATATCTCCAGCTCTTCTATGTTGGTTCCCTGATATATAGCGGTATTATTATATCTCCAGCTCTACTATGTTGGTTCCCTGATATATGGCGGTATTATTATATCTCCAGCTCTACTATGTTGGTTCCCTGATATATGGCGGTATTATTATATCTCCACACAGCTTGGGTTTTTTTGTCGGATTTTCAGGCGGTTTTCAGATTTAGAGTCCGCCTGAGAACCGTCTGTCAACCATCCCCATAGACTTCAATGCAAAATCCTCCCAGTAGTCCATCCTGCACGGTTTTTCTACTGGACAGTTGTTCACACTGTCGGCGTTCCGAAAAACTCGGCGCATGCACATTCTTCCGCCCGTGTGGATAGTGTGCTGATCAATGATAAGGGGGACGGGTGAATCTGCAAACCGCGGCCAGAACCGTCCCCCAAAACCATTCAAAAGATGATAAAATTAAAGAGATCCAACTGGTATTTTGTCACTGCCGTGTGGACGTCTCCTTACTCACAGCTGACACCGGCCACTATCAGCAGGGATCAGAGAGGACTCCGATCCCTGCTGTTTAACCCTTTAGAAGCCATGACAAAAGCGGCTGCAGCTGCGCTCCATTCCTTCCACCAATTGGCTTCACCACAATGAGATAACCGGGTGGCCTGGCAGGCAGAAGCCTAATGAACGCAGCATATAATGATAGCGCCAGCTGCCTGTATTATGTATATAATGCAGAAGGGTGTACAAGTTATCGCACACCTAGTGGTCAAGTACTTTGGGGGGCGTAAAGGGTTTTTGCCATGATCTCATTTCATCCCTCCTGCCTCCAGCTCCTCAGCTCTGTGTGCTCCAGAAGGGGGGGGTTTTGATTTGTTTGAATGACATTTTCATTGACACAGCAGGATGACATCACCAGCCCTCCCCTCTCAGTCAAAGAAAGGTCTGTTATGTATAGAACAGCAAGTAGCACATTGTAGCACAGAGGTAAAACTTTTGCCTCCAGCACAAGTCATCGTTCAAATCTCTGCAGGAACCAGACCTTAGATTTTTTCTCTCTATCAATACACAGACCTAAATTGGGGTTTTCTTTTCTTTAATTTATTTGCACTGTTTGACTTATTACTAAGGAGCACAGCGGACGGGACTAGAATGGCAGCACCTGGGGTTTGAACACTCAGTAGCTGCCTGAGAGGAGAGGTGATGTCTGAGCATGTGCGACCAGGAGTGAGAAGCTCTCAGCCCTGGGGGCGTATCCCCTGGGACAGAAGTTAAACAATGGATCACTAAAGGAGCAGCTAAGACAAAAACTGTGCAGAATTTTTACTAATGATGAATGGTGACAATGTTTATTAATTAATTTACAAACTTCCCATGTCAATATTACTTTGTGGCAAAACCCCTTTGAAGGGATTGTCTCACTACATTGATTCATCTTACCTCAGTCCTGTTTTCTTCACTTTGAAGCCAGGGGCGTGTATACAGACTTCCACTAGGCTGCAGTAGAAGCCAGGTCTGTAGTTATAGCAACCAGTGCTGACAGCCTATCAGGAGAGAGAGAACAGGTCTGTAGCTATAGCGACCAGCACTGGCAGCCTATTAGGAAAGATTAAACAGGTCTGTAGCTATAGCGACCAGCACTGGCAGCCTATCAGGAGAGAGAGAACAGGCCTGTAGCTATAGCGACCTGAGAAGCTGATGCAGCCCATACAAGAGGGGATATCTAGGAATAGGTAGGACACTGATAATGGACACATATTGCAGAAGGGTCTGGATACATTTCTAGCTGTAATAATATAACAAGTTATAGTGACCAGGATTCTGGAGAAGGGTCTGGATAAAATTTCTTAGTGTAATAATATAACAAGTTCTAGTGACCTGGATTCTGGAGAAGGGTCTGGATACAATTTCTATAGTGTAATAATATAACACGTTCTAGTGACCTGGATTCTGGAGAAGGGTCTGGATACATTTCTAGATGTAATAAAATAACAGGTTATAGTGACCAGGATTCTGGAGAAGGGTCTGGATACATTTCTAGATGTAATAATATAACAAGTTATAGTGACCGGGATTCTGGAGAAGGTCTGGATACATTTCTTGATGTAATAATATAACAAGTTATAGTCTGGATACATTTCTAGATGTAATAACATAACAGGTTATAGTGACCGGGATTCTGGAGAAGGGTCTGGATACATTTCTAGATGTAATAATATAACAGGTTATAGTGACCGGGATTCTGGAGAAGGGTCGTTTTATTCCGATTGCCAGATTGGAGTCGGGAAGGAATTTTTTTCCCTAAAATGAGGACAATGGGGTTTTTTGCCTTCCTCTGGATCAACACTTTAGCAAACTAGACTGAATTCCCAGTACAGGGGAGTGCTGTGTTCTCGATTCCGCTCTATGGGAGTTCCCAGTACAGGGGAGCGCTGTGTTCTCTATTCTCCTCTATGGGAGTTCCCAGTACAGGAGAGCACTGTGTTCTCTATTCTCCTCTATGGGAGTTCCCAGTACAGGGAGGCGCTGTGTTCTCCAGTCTGCTCTATGGGAGTTCCCAGTACAGGGGAGCGCTGTGTTCTCAATTCTCCTCTATGGGAGTTCCCAGTACAAGGGAGCGCTGTGTTCTCCATTCTCCTCTATGGGAGTTCCCAGTACAGGGGAGCGCTGTGTTCTCCATTCTGTACTATGGGAGTTTCCAGTACAAGGGAGCAGTGTGTTTGGCCATATTCAGAATTCCCATAGAATAGGAGCCCGAGGTAGGTGAGGAGTCCAATTTTTATGGCATATCCTATCAATATATCATCCAACTCTAAAGTGGGAACAGCCCTTTAATATTTGCCCTTGTAATAATTTTCTGGTTTTTGCTTCAAAAACTTCATCTAAAAAAATTAATGAGTGAATATTAATTGTAATAATCAATAATAGATTTTTATAAATATATACATTTATAAATTTCTGGAATTCTACTTGCCATAGACCTGATTAAAATGTCATATTCACCTCTTAGTGCCGTACAAAATTGGCTTCCCCTACAAATCTTTCATCATTGGCCAAAGGGCCCTAAAGCGTTAGACTATAAAAAGTGAAAGATTTTAACCCAGTGGCCAGATTTTCCTCCAAATATCTGTCAGGTGCGAACATCAATATAAAAGCGTCAACAGTCAATTGCAGAAAGTAGAGTAATGAGCATAATAGCTTTATTATCTGTCACCGACACCCTCAGCCAACTTTAGTCAGAGAGGCTCCATGTTATCAGAAAGGACCAGAAGCAAAAAACAGAGGGAAAGAAAATGTTTACTGATCAACTGAAAAAAAGCTACAAACCTCTTCAAACCAAAGGAGCAACAACCTTGATGAGACCTTAGGTAAGTATAAAAACTATGCAGTATTATATGTCTCATAGTGGACAACAATATAGGTATTAAAATACTGTTCCTATGTACAAGAATATAACTACTATAATACTGCCCCTATGTACAAGAATATAACTACTATAATACTGCTCCTATGTACAAGAATATAACTACTATAATACTGCCCCCTTGTACAAGAATATAACTACTATAATACTGCTCCCTATGTACAAGAATATAACTACTATAATACTGCCCTCTATGTACAAGAATATAACTACTATAATACTGCCCCCTATGTACAAGAATATAACTACTATAATACTGCCCCCTATGTACAAGAATATAACTACTATAATACTGCTCCCTATGTACAATAAAATAACTATTATAATACTGCTCCTATGTACAAGAATATAACTATTATAAAACTGCCCCCTATGTACAAGAATATAACTACTAGAATACTGCCCCTATGTAGAAGAATATAACTACTATAATACTGCCCCCTCTGTACAAGAATATGACTACTATAATACTGCTCCTCTGTACAAGAATATAACTACTATAATACTGCCTCCTATGTACAAGAATATAACTACTATAATACTGCTCCCTATGTACAAGAATATAGCTACTATAATACTGCCCCCTATGTACAAGAATATAACTACTACAATACTGCTCCCTATGTACAAGAATATAACTACTATAATACTGCTCCCTATGTACAAGAATATAACTACTATAATACTGCATCCTATGTACAAGAATATAACTACTATAATACTGCTCCCTATGTACAAGAATATAACTACTATAATACTGCCCTCTATGTACAAGAATATGACTACTATAATACTGCCCTCTATGTACAAGAATATAACTACTATAATACTGACCCAATGTAGAAGAATATAGCTACTTGAATACTACTCCCTATGTACAAGAATATAACTACTATAATACTGCCTTCTATGTACAAGAATATAACTACTATAATACTGCCCTCTATGTACAAGAATATGACTACTATAATACCGCACTCTATGTACAAGAATATAACTACTATAATACTGCCCCCTATGTACAAGAATATAACTACTATAATACTGCTCCCTATGTACAAGAATATAACTACTATTATACGCCCGCTTATGTACAGGAATATAACTACTATAATAACTGCCCTCTATTACACGAATATAAACTACTCTAATACTGCCCTCTATGTACAAGAATATAACTACTATAATACGCCCCTATGTACAAGAATATAACTACTATAATACTGCCCCCTTGTACAAGATTTAACTACAATAATACTGCCCCTATGTACAAGAATATAACTACTATAATACTGCTCCCTTTTGTACAAGAATATAACTTCTATAAAACTGCCCTCTATGTACAAGAATACAACTACTATAATACTGCTCCCTATGTACAAGAATATAACTACTATAAAACTGCCCTCTATGTACAAGAATATAACTACTATAATACTGCTCCCTATGTACAAGAATATAACTACTATAAAACTGCCCTCTATGTACAAGAATATAACTACTATAATACTGCTCCTATGTACAAGAATATAACTACTATAATACTGCCCCTATGTACAGGAATATAACTACTATAATACTGCCCCTATGTACAGGAATATAACTACTATAATACTGCCCCTATGTACAAGAATATAACTACTATAATACTGCCCCTATGTACATATATTGTTCAGTGACTGTAGCCTTCATGTCCTATATGTGTTTGATGATTCACCCTCTTGTCTTGTAGATTTCCTGGGATCCCGGTTCGGTTGATTTGCTGTCATTATGGGGATTAAGACGGCGCTGCCGCACTATGAGCTCGGCTTCTACGCTCTGGTCCTGAGCTGCGCCCTCGTCTACTCTCTGAATGGGATATTCGAGGCCTCTCGAGGTGCGGCGTCCGCCTTGTGCCGGAGTAGAGAACGTTCCTCTGTGTCGGAGTCCGTGCATCATTCATGAAATCTTCTTGTCTTCCAGATAATATGAATCGTAAATCATTCAAAGAGAACGTGAGGTCCGGCTGGTATTACTTTGGGAGGAAAATGGTAAGAGAGTGTCGGAAGTGAGGCCGGCAGCTATAGATACGGCGCCACCTATTGTCCATGTCAGCTATGACAGAGCCGATGCATACAGGAGCTCACAGAAGGAAGTAAGTACACCCCTCACATGTTTGTAAATATTGTATTGTATCTCTTCCTGGGACAACACTGAGGATCTGACCCTGATACAATGTAAAGTAGTCAGTGCCCGGCTTGTATCACAGGGGGATGGGGTGTCCTCAAAATAACTCCACACAGACATCAATGTCTAAACCATTGGCAACAAAAGTGAGGACACCCCTAAGGGACAGCAAAAGTGAGGATACCCCTAAGGGACAACAAAAGTAAGGACACTCCTAAGTGACAACAAAGGTGAGGACACCCCTTAGTGATAGCAAAAGTGAGGACACCGCAAAGTGACAAAAAAAGTGAGGACACCCCTAAGTGATAACAGAAGTGAGGACACCCCTAAGTGACAACAAAAGTGAGCACACCCCTAAGTGACAACAAAAGTAAGAACACCCCTGAGTGACAACAAAAGTCAGGACACCCCTAAGTGACAGCAAAACTGAGTACACCCTCAAGTGACAAAAGCTAGGACACCCCTAAGTGACAACAAAAGTGAGTGCACCTCTAAGTGATAACAAAAGTGTGGACACCACTAACTGACAATAATAGTGAGTACACACCTAAGTGACAATAAAGGTCAGGGCACCCCTAAGTGATAACAATAGTGAGTGCACCCCTAAGTGACAACAAAAGTGAGTGCACCCCTAAGTGACAACAGTGAGCACACCCCTAAGAGAGAACAAAAGTGAGGACACCCCTAAGTGACAACAAAAGGGAGCCACCCCTAAGTGACAAAAGTGAGGACTCCCCTAAGTGACAACAAAAGTGAGGACATCCCTAAGTGACAATAGACAAATTGTGCCCAAGGTGTCAATATTTTGTATGTCTCCATTATTTTCCAGCTCTGCCTTAACTCTCTTGGGCTGGAGGTCACTAGAGCTTCACAGGTTGCAGCCACTGGGATCCTCTTCCCTCCTCCATGACGACATCACGGAGCTGCTGGATGGTAGAGACCTTGCCAGAGGCGTAACTAGAAAAGCCTGGGCCCCATGTCAAATCTTGGATGGCCTCCCCCGAACATTTACTTGGTGCCCATTAATAACAGTCATTCAGTTAAATATAAGGAGCAAATACCTCACCGTACATATCACTATCATACTGCTACCAAACAAAATATATACCAATTCCAACATTACCAATAGCAGTCCTACATAAGGACCCAACTATACCGCCAGAACAAAACCACAAATTAATACCACATAGTGAATGAATAATACCCCCCATATTATTACTGAATAAAGATCAGTATACAAAGACCAATATTACTGCCATACAGTGACCATATAGTGGTAGACACCAGTGTACACAGGCTCTGCAGACTGTATATTACCTCCATACAGTGACCATATAGTGGTAGATACCAGTGTACACAGGCTCTGCAGACTGTATATTACCTCCATACAGTGACCATATAGTGGTAGACACCAGTGTACACAGGCTCTGCAGACTGTATATTACCTCCATACAGTGAAAATATAGTGGTAGACACCAGTGTACACAGGCTCTGCAGACTGTATATTACCACCATACAGTGACCATATAGAGGTAGACACCAGTGTACACAGGCTCTGCAGACTGTATATTACCTCCATACAGTGACCATATAGTGGTAGGTACACACAGGCTCTGTAGACTGTATATTACTACATACAGTGACCATATAGTGGTAGACACCAGTGTACACAGGCTCTGCAGACTGTATATTACCTCCATACAGTGACCATATAGTGGTAAACACCAGTCTACACAGGCTCTGCACATTGTATATTACCTTCATAGAGTGACGAGATAGTGGTAGTTACCAGTGTATATAACCACCATCCAATGACTATATAGTTTTAGATACCAGTGTGCACAGGCTCTACAGACTGTATATTAACACCATACGATGTCCTTATCGTGGTAGGTACCAGTGTACACAGGCTCTGCAGACTGTATATTACCTCCATACAGTGACCATATAGTGGTAGGTACCAGTGTACACAGGATCTGCAGACTGTATATTACCTCCATACAGTGACCATATAGTGGTAGACACCAGTGTACACAGGCTCTGCAGACTGTATATTACCTCCATACAGTGACCATATAGTGGTAGACACCAGTGTACACAGGCTCTGCAGACTGTATATTACCTCCATACAGTGGTAGACACCAGTGTACACAGGCTCTGCAGACTGTATATTACCTCCATATAGTGGTAGACACCAGTGTACACAGGCTCTGCAGACTGTATATTACCCCCTTACAGTGACCATATAGTGGTAGGTACCAGTGTGCACAGGCTCTGCAAACTGTATATTACCTCCATACAGTGACCATATAGTAGTATACACCAGTGTACACAGGCTCTACAGACTGTATATTACCACCATACAGTGATCATATAGTGGTAGCTACCAGTGTACACAGACTTATATGCAGACATATAAGTGATTATAGTGCAGTTACATCTTGTGACTAACAGGTAACATTTCTCTGACCATTCATTCACTTTCCCTTTTCTTCTGCATCTGGACCAGACCTCTATGATGATTTCTCCCGGCCACCACTTTTCCATGCAAACTTGAGCTCAAATATCTTAGAATCCTCACTTTTCTGCACCTCCCTCATGTCCCCAAATTCTGTACAAACTTCCTGGGGTGGGAGAGCGGGTGCAGGCCACAACTTGGAAGTACAGTCTCCTAGAGGGGTGAGGAGGAACTGAGGACTAACGCCCTGGGGATTGTGCTACAGCTATGGCCTGTACCCCTCATATTCTTATTACCCGGTAGGTAGGCCCCAGATAGCTAGGAAGACACCCATTAGATGGATTGGATGGCCCTAGGTAGGTAGATTTGTAGGCCGTAGGTAGGTTGGTAGGCTCCAAGTAGGTAGGTTGGTAGTCCTTAGGTAGTTAGGTTGGTAGGCTCCAAGTAGGTAGGTTGGTAGGCGTTAGGTAGGTAGGTTGGTAGACATTAGGTAGGTAGGTAGGTAGGCCCCATGCAAGTAGGCAGTAGATAGACCCCAGGTAGGTAGGCCATAGGTAGGTAAGTAGATTGGCCCTAGGTAAGTAGATAGGAGTAAGGCCCCAGGAAGGTATGTAGACCGTAGACAGGTCCCATTTAAGTAATTAGGCTTCAGGTAGGGAGGTAGGTAGATTGGCCCTAGGTAGGCTGTACTTGGGTCCCACGTGGGTAGCTATGTAGGGCGGCTATATGGGGGCCCCAAATCGGTTTAAAGGCTATAGTTTGTTCTAACATCGGTAAGTAGAAAGGGCCCCATTAGTAAAAAAAAAAAAAAAAAAAAGAATAAAATAACAACTCCCCTCTCTCCTGTTCCCTGTTCTCCTTGTGAAGCTTGGTGTAGGCAGCACGATGATATGACGTCATTGCGTTGTCCACATCAGCACTAGGGGCTAACGTCTGGTAGGCTTAGCCTGAAAAGCAGAACAGGTCGCTCAGTCACTGACATTGAATGCACAGGTCGGAGGGGCCCGGGCGCTCCGAGGTAGGGCTCCACAGCAGTCACTGTTGTTGCTACGTCAGTAGTTCCTCCCCTGGAACTTGCGCTCCTCCACCTTCTGTCTAAGGAGGCCCCACAGATGCTCCATAGGGTTTAGGTCTGGAGACGCTCGGCCAGTCCAGCACCTTTACCCTCATTCTCTTTAGTGAGGCAGTGGGGGTCTTGGAGGTGTTTGGGGTCGTTATCATGTTGGACACTGCCCTATGGCCCAGAAGGGATGGGATCATGCTCTGCTTCAGGATGTCACAGGACATGTTGGCATTCATGGTTCCCTCAATGAACTGTAGCTCCCCACAGCTGGCAGCATTTATGCAGCCCCAAATCATGACACTCCCACCACCATGCTTGACTGTAGGCAGACACACTTGTCTTTTTACTCCTCACCTGGTTGCTGCCACACGCCTGACACCATCTGAACCAAATAAGCTTAACTTGGTGCTATCAGAGCACAGGACGCGGTTCCAGTAATCCATGTCCTTAGTCTGCTTGTCTTCAGCAAAATGTTTGTTGGCTTTATTGTGCATCATCTTTAGAATAGGCTTCCTTCTGGGAAGACAGCCATGCAGACCAATGTGGTGCAGTGTGCGGCGTATGTACTGAGCACTGACAGGCTGACCCCCACCCCTGTAACCTCTGCAGCAATGATGGCTGCACTCATCTCTGGATGTGACACTGAGCACATGCACTCCTCTTCTTTGGTCGACCATGGCGAGGCCTGTTCTGAGGGGAACCTGTCTTGTTAAACACCTGTTTGGTCTTGGCCCCCGCGCTGCAGCTCAGTGTCAGGGTGTTGGCGCTGCAGCTCAGTGTCAGGGTGTTGCCCCCCGCGCTGCAGCTCAGTGTCAGGGTGTTGTCCCCCGCGCTGCAGCTCAGTGTCAGGGTGTTGGCTCCCGCGCTGCAGCTCAGTGTCAGGGTGTTGGCTCCCGCGCTGCAGCTCAGTGTCAGGGTGTTGGCGCCCGCGCTGCAGCTCAGTGTCAGGGTGTTGGCTGCCGCGCTGCAGCTCAGTGTCAGTGGGTTGGCCCCCGCGCTGCAGCTCAGTGACAGGGTGTTGGCCTCCGCGCTGCAGCTCAGTGTCAGGGTGTTGGCCCCCACGCTGCAAATCAGTGTCAGGGTGTTGGCCGCCCCCGCGCTGCAGCTCAGTGTCAGGGTGTTGGCCCCCGTGCTGCAGCTCAGTGTCAGGGTGTTGTCCTCTGCGCTGCAGCTCAGTGTCAGGGTGTTGGACCCGGCGCTGCAGCTCAGTGTCAGGGTGTTGGCCCCTGCGCTGCAGCTCAGAGTCAGGGTGTTGGCCCCTGCGCTGCAGCTCAGAGTCAGGGTGTTGGCCCCTGCGCTGCAGCTCAGTGTCAGGGTGTTGGCCCCTGCGCTGCAGCTCAGTGTCAGGGTGTTGGCCCCTGCGCTGCAGCTCAGTGTCAGGGTGTTGGCCCCCGCGCTGCAGCTTTTGTGTCGAGGGTGTTGGCCCCGCGCTGCAGCTCAGTGACAGGGTGTTGGCCCCCGCGCTGCAGCTCAGTGACAGGGTGTCGGCCCCCGCGCTGCAGCTCAGTGTCAGGGTGTCGGCCCCCCGGGTGCAGCTCAGTGTCAGGGTGTCGGCCCCCGCGCTGCAGCTCAGTGTCAGGGTGTCGGCCCCCCGCTGCAGCTCAGTGTCAGGGGTGTCGGCCCCCGCGCTGCAGCTCAGTGTCAGGGTGTCGGCCACAGCGCTGCAGCTCAGTGTCAGGGGTGTCGGCCCCCGCGCTGCAGCTCAGTGTCAGGGTGTCGGCCACCACGCTGCAGCTCAGTGTCAAGGTGTCGGCCCCCGCGCTGCAGCTCAGTGACAGGGTGTCGGCCCCCGCGCTGCAGCTCAGTGACAGGGTGTTGGCCCCCGCGCTGCAGCTCAATGACAGGGTGTTGGCCCCCGCGCTGCAGCTCAGTGTCAGGGTGTTGGCCCCCGCGCTGCAGCTCACTGACAAGGTGTTGGCTTCTTCTTATAGCTTCGACCATCTTTATGTAGAGCAACAAGATCTTCAGACAGTTCCTTGCCATGAGGAGCTTCCAGTGACCAGTTTGAGAGTGATAACATTGAATATGACACACCTGCTCCCCATTCACACCTGAGACCTTGTAACACTAACAAGTCACATGACCTTGAGGTGAATTGTACTCAATTTGTCAATTTTCACTCAGGGGTGTACTCTCTTTTGTTGTCACTCAGGGGTGTGCTCACTTTTGTTGTCTCTTAGGGGTGTACTCACTTTTGATGTTACTTAGGGGTGTCCTCACTTTTGCTGTCACTTAGGGGTGTCCTCACTTTTCTCCCCAATGGTTTAGACATTGATGTCTGTGTTATTTTGAGGACACCACATTTCCCCTGTGATACAAGCCGGGCACTGACTACTTTACATTGTATCAGGATCAGATCCTCAGTGTTATATGAAACAATATAATACAATATTTACAAAAATGTGAGGGGTGTACTTACTTTTGTGAGACACTGAAAGTAACCTCAGCGCTCTCTTGGCTCTTCCCTGTTACTGATGTTTTTATAGTTGCCTCCTGCAGATGTTCAGAATAAATTTCACCTTAAAGGGAATCTATCACCAATATGTTTTTAACTAATTATAACCAGACACGGATACATTTTCTTTTCTTGGCTGTTTTTATATTCTGATTGGAGATTTCTTACTTCTGTTGCCTGTATAGGATTATGAGGGCGGCCATTTTGCCTGAGCTGCTTTTAACAGCATTTAGAGAGACGCTTTACAGCAGCTTCATATACATAGCTTCTATTCACAGGCTCCCTACTCATTGACTTCTATAGGAGAGTGTTGTGGGCATGCTCTGTGACCTGGGAAGCAGTCAAACAGGGAGGGGGAGCTGTGACATCTTCTATTGTGACTGTTGGATCCTGTGTTACCTATACACATTGGTGTCAGTGTAACCCTGCTTGTGCTGATAATGAGTAGACTGTGGGGAAGTGATCTCTACAGAACAGGAGGTGTCAGATGATTATTAGGCCTAGTGGCCAAAGGGGGGAACTGCAGGATTTCAGTTTAAAAAAAATATATATATCAATAGTAATATGGGAATTAGAAAAAAAAACATAACCAAAAATTCCCCAAAAAAATGTGTTAAACATAAAATCATGAGTTAAACAACAGGTAATTTTCTGATGGCGCATTCCCTTTTAAAGGGGTGTTTCCACCAGGCGAGTGCCGCGAGTCCACTCCCTGCGACCCACATCTATCTCGGGAACAGGCCCCCAAAAGTTCAGAATGGAGGAATAGTCCCACTTGCACACGACTCTCCATACTGTTCTATAGGAGTTCCTGGTACAGGTGAGCGCTGTGTTCTCCATTCTGTTCTATGGGAGTTCCCAGTACAGGGGAGCGCTGTGTTCTCGATTCTGTTCTATGGGAGTTCGCAGTACAGGGGAGCGCTGTGTTCTCCATTCTCCTCTATGGGAGTTCCCAGTACAGGAGAGCGCTGTGCTCTCCATTCTGTTCTATGGGAGTTCCTGGTACAGGGGAGCGCTGTGTTCTCGATTCTTTTCTATGGGAGTACCCAGTACAGGGGAGCGGGGTGTTCTCCATTCTGTTCTATGGGAGTTCCCAGTACAGGGGAGCGCTGTGTTCCCCATTCTGTTCTATGGGAGTTCCCGGTACAGGGGATGCGCTGTAGTTCTCTCCATGTTGTTCTATGGGAGTTCCCAGTACAGGGGAGCGCTGTGTTCTCCATTCTGTTCTATGGGAGTTCCCAGTATAGGGGAGCGCTGTGTTCTCCATTCTGCTCTATGGTAGTTCCCAGTACAGGGGAGCACTGTGTTCTCCATATTGTTCTATGGGAGTTCCCAGTACAGGGGAGCGCTGTGTTCTCCATTCTGTTCTATGGGATTTCCCAGTACAGGGGAGCACTGTGTTCTCTGTTCTGTTCTATGGGAGTTCCCAGTACAGGGCAGCGCTGTGTTCTCCATTCTGTTCTATGGGAGTTCCCAGTACAGGGGAGCACTGTGTTCTCCATTCTATTCTATGGGAGTTCCCAGTACAGGGAAGCGTTGTGTTCTCCTTTCTGTTCTATGGGAGGTCGCAGTATAGGGCTCATTCCCGATTTAGCAATGGATCCCAGAGGTGGAGTCCGCACCTGTCAGACTTTGATGGCCTATCTTACTAATATACCATTAGCAAGTCTACAGTTGGAACAACTTTTTAAATAAAGTTCTTCCTTTAGCTACATTTGCTTCCTGAAAAGTTGAGTGACAACCAATATTGCTGAATGATAATCCATTGATGGAAGAGAATGAGTCATGGACTTCTGCTTTTAGACGAACAGGAATAGCGTCCATTTTTCGGGTTATCACCCAGCTTTCCCGGGCTCCTGAGTGGTAGATCTGCAGTGCTACAGGCTTTGCTTCTACATCCCTCTGAAACTAGGCGTTGAATGTTCCAATGACTTGTTTATGAACCCAGAAGTGAGCTCATGTCATTGTTGCAGGACGTTGCGGATTTCGAGTGGGTCATGTGGTTCACGACGTTCAGAAATTACATCATTTTTGCCCTCGCTGGCCACGTCATCTTTGCCAAGATCTTCTCGCTAGTGGTCCCTCAGGTGAGTCCCCTCACATGATACATACTAATGATAACGGAGCAGTAGAAAGACAGACACAGCAAGCTCCCCCTAGTGTCAGCTACCAGAGCCCCCCTTATTTTGGGGGACATATGGGTCTAGACATGCAAAGTTGTGTCTCCAGAAGAAATTAGGTCTAATCAGTCCTCCCTAGAAGCACTTAGTCTATATTAAATAAAATAATTTCCCAATAATAGGAAATTATTATTAATGTCTAATTACACAATATAAAATTTATTTACAATTAAATAATATAAAAAATATATTTTATAATATTAAATATTATAACATTAATAATAATTAAAATAATATAAAATTAGAAAACCAATACAGCCTCTGCCATAAATCCCGGTATTATAGTATTATCAGTGATTACAGACACATCACAGCCGGCTAGAAATACAAGAAAGGTATTAGAATAGCAATGTCAGTGAATAGAAACTATGGAACTGATCTTGCTTGGTGCACCACAGATCCCAGAGAGACCCGTGGTGTGTCGGCTATTGCCATATATAAAATAAAGGGTGAGAGCAGCAAAATTACGTTTTCACACTGATCATCGTCTGATTAAAATTAGTTTCATTTTATGTAGTAAAAACAAAAACTAAAATAATTTGTATGAAAAATAACGTTCCTAAAAAGTTGATACAGCATGCAAAATTTTGATGAAAAAATGTATGTCCAAAAATAACAGTCTAAAATGAAGTATTTTGTAAGATATTAATTATAAAAAATGAAACCTATAAAAAGAACAACATTTTATTATTTATATTAACATTATTAATTTTTCATCAGAAAATCAACCCAATGAATTGCACTGGTCTCTATGGAGAAGAGAAGTAACAGTTAGAACACAAATGTTACAGTTCTTGACGATGATTGACAGTTATAGTTCCTTAACTCTTGCAACATTCTAACCACCAATTGAGACTGACACAGAGGAGAAAGAGGAACATTGAACAGTGTGATTGACATTTAGGGGCTTCTGCTCTTATTTATGGAGTTTAAAGCAGTTCATTGAGTTGCTTTTCTAATGTAAAATGTATTATTTTAATAATTAAAAAAAGTTCTGATTTTTATATTTTTCGCTTTTTAGAATTAAGATCTTACAAAACCCTTTTTTTCTATACTTTTATATTGTACATTAATTTTCACTCACCACAATGTAGGTCAATGGTTCAGCCTCTATTCTACACACGGCAATAGCCAACACACCACTGGTCACGCTGGGAACGGGATTTATGGTAGATGTTGTATTGGTTTAATTGATTCATATTATTTAGTTTAATATTCATTTTAGGTGATATAATTTTTTATTACATTTTATAGGAGATTTTTATATTTTTTTATATTTTTGGATATTATTTAATTTTATATACATTTTATAGGAAATTATTTTATATTTTGGGATATTATTTAATTTTATATAGTTTGGTAATTATCATAAATTAGTTTTTATTGGTACAAGTTGAGAAATAATTTATATTTTTGGCGCTATTGGCAATTCTAGTTCGTCTACGACAACATTGCCCTCAGTTAGACCACTCTAAACTTGGTTTGGCTGCTGCTGACATGAATCTGGTGCGAAAGCCCCCACATCTTTGGAGCATTCAAAAGCGTTGGGTCTGGCACAGACTGCGGCAAGTTTCAAGTACGATGGTTCATACATCTATAGAACAGGGCTACGATAGGTTTTTGGCACAGCCATGTTCATATATGTTGCTCTAAGTTCTGCTGGGGAATCCCTGCTCCTGCATGGATATAATTTTAAGCTTGTGCGCTTCTGTGAGATCCTCACACTCCTTCTCTTAAATACTCTGTGCTGCTGGAGTAAGGTCCTCCTCCTTACACTGTGTAACTCTGTTAGTGAACTTGCACAAGATTAGCACACTCCTTTCCTGAAATACTCAGTGCTGCTGAGGAGCCCCTGCTCCTTCCACTATCTTACTTTCAGCCAGTGCCTGCCTACCAGATCTTTACAATCAATTTCTGAAATGCTCTGTGCTGCTGAAATGAGTCCCTTTTCCTTATTCTATGTACATGTCAGTTAGTGCCCTTCCACAAAAGAAGCACCCTCATTTCCTGAAATACTCTGTGCTGCTGTGGGAATCACCTACTTGTTTCCATCCCTATCCTTACACCATGACACTTCCCCTGCCCTGTGCAGTCTGTCCTCACGAACATCATAACATAAATGGACAGGACCCTTCTTTCATTGTCTCCTGAAATACTCTGTGCAGCTGTTACAGCTTTTAACCCTTGTTTCTTTCTTCTTTGCTCCGCACAGCACAGGTCCTGGGTTTACATGCTGTATGGGATGCTGACTGTCCTGGCCATCATGGGTAGTAACTACCTGATGCTGATCCTGTCGCACTGCTTCCTGCTCTACACTGTGTCGCTGGTGAAACAGAAGTGGCTCTGCTTCATTGCCGGTCTGTGCAGTCTTGCAACCTTCAAACTGGAACCTTTCAGCTCTTGGCAAGTATGTTTTCTGAGCTACAGGAGCAGCAATGACTGAATCACAGCAAACAGGAGATTCGGGACTACAAATCCCAGCATGCCTCAGAACACAACACTGTGAAGCACATAGAGGGGCAATTTACTGTACAGCAGGAAGGATCACCAAGACAGGAGGTTACCTGAGGTCCCACAGCCAGAGAAGTGGGGTGTGGGCTGCAAGAAGAGATATATAAGATATATATATATATATATATATATATACACCACAGCACAGTCCCATTATTATGACTGGCAGCTAATCTCCAGAGTGACCGGCGTGTGCAGCCCGGACAGCAGCTAGACGGGCTGAGAGTGACTCCACAAGGTCCTGGTCGGTTGTTGCAGGTATCTGGAGCCGTCTGCATCCCACAGCTGCTGGAGGGTCCATAGAGCCAACACCACCATCCAGGGGCCCCATAGCTAGCCATGTGGCATTGTTTGCTGGAAAATCCCATCTGCCCCAAGGGAGACAATCAGCGTGTATGGGTGTATGGGATCTGCAAGGAGGGATTCATACCCAAATCAAGTTAAAGCGCCTTCCACATGGATGAGTTATCCAGAGAATTCCCCGAAAACCTTCCCGCACACCATAACACTTCCACCACCAGCTTGTGTTCTTCCACCAATTGTTGCAGGGTATTTGATCTCTGATGTTTCTCTCACAGTAGGGGTAACAAAGGTGCTCTGACATCCATCTGCTCAGGGGCTCCATACACAGTAGGGATAGCTGAGGTGCAGTGACATCCGTCTGCTCCGGGGCCCCATACACAGTAGGGTTAGCAGAGGTGCAGTAACATCTGTCTGCTCCGGGCCTCCATACACAGTAGGGTTAGCAGAGGTGCAGTGACATCCGTCTGCTCCAGGGCCCCATACACAGTAGGGTTAGCAGAGGTGCAGTGACATCCGTCTGCTCCGGGGCCCATACACAGGAGGGTTAGCAGAGGTGCAGTGACATCCGTCTGCTCCGGGGCCCCATACACAGTAGGGTTAGCAGAGGTGCAGTGACATCCTTCTGCTCCGGGGCCCCATACACAGTAGGGTTAGCAGAGGTGCAGTGACATCCGTCTGCTCCGGGCCCCATACACAGTAGGGTTAGCAGAGGTGCAGTGACATCCGTCTGCTCGGGGCCCCATAAACAGTAGGGTTAACAGAGGTGCGGTGACATCTGTCTGCTCCTGGGGCCCCATACACAGTAGGGTTAGCAGAGGTGCAGTGACATCCGTCTGCTCTGGGCCCCATACACAGTAGGGTTAGCAGAGGTGCAGTGACATCCGTCTGCTCCAGGGACCCATACACAGTAGGGTTAGCAGAGGTGCAGTGACATCCGTCTGCTCCGGGGCCCCATACACAGTAGGGTTAACAAAGGTGCTCTGACATCCATCTGCTCCGGGGCTCCATACACAGTAGGGATAGCAGAGGTGCTGTGTCATCCAGCTGCTCTAAGGCCCCATACACAGTAGGGTTAGCAGAGGTGCAGTAAAATCTGTCTGCTCTGGGGTCCGAAACACAGTAGGCTTAGCAGAAGTGCAGTGACATCCGTCTGTTCCAGGTCCCATACACATAAGGGTTAGTAGAGGTTCAGTGACATCCGTCTGCTCTGGGGCCCCATACACAGTAGGGTTAGCAGAGGTGCAGTGACATCCGTCTGTTCCAGGTCCCATACACATTAGGGTTAGTTGTGGTGCTGTGACGTCTGTCTACTCTGGGGCCCCATACACAGTAAGGTTAGCAGAGGTGCAGTGACATCCGTCTGCTCCGGGGCCCCATACACAGTAGGGTTAGCAGAGGTGCAAAACATTCGTCTGCTCCAGGGCCCCATACACAGTAGGGTTAGCAGAGGTGCAGTGACATGCGTCTGATCTGGAGCCACATACACAGTAGGGTTAGCAGAGGTGCAATGACATCCGTCTGCTCCAGGCCCCATACACAGTAGGGTTAGCAGCGGTGCAGCGACATCCATCTGCTCCAGAGCCCCATACACAGTAAGGTTAGCAGAGGTACAGTGACATCCGTCTGCGTTGAGGCCCCATACACAGTAGGGATAGCAGAGGTGCAGTGACATCCGTCTGCTCCAGGGCCCCATACACAGTAGGGTTAGCAGAGGTGCAATGACATCCGCCTGCACCGGGGCCCCATACACAGTAGGGTTAGCAGAGCTGCAGTGACATCTGTCTGCTCCAGGACCCCATACACAGTAGGGTTAGCAGAAGTGCAGTGACATCCGTCTGCTCTGGGGACCCATACACAGTAGGGTTAGCAGTGGTGCAGTGACATCAGTCTGCTCCGGGGCCCCATACACAGTAGGGTTAGCAGAGGTGCAGTGACATCCGTCTGCTCCAGGGCCCCATACACAGTAGTTTTGGTATTATGTTAGACTCACATCTCGTCTCCCCCGGGGTCATTTTGGCGGTGAGCTGCTCCCCTGTGTCCTCCTCCCCCGTGCTCCTCTGTAGCTACTCTTCTCCTCTCACATCATTGGCGTCACATCTTTTCATTTCACGATACTTTCACCGCAGCAGCCACCAACAGGTAAAAAAAACTGCGCAATGAGGGATCTGGATGCAGACGGCCTATCACACACCTTATTTACCCACCAAGCAGCCACCACTAGGTGGAGCTATGACTGTGCAGTGATATTAGACATTGAGTCTGCCGCAAGTTAATACCAATTTCAAGCTATTGTAAAGGACAAGGTCATGCTGGGATTAGTAGTGCA
Source organism: Phyllomedusa bahiana (assembly GCA_025379985.1). Lineage (NCBI taxonomy): Eukaryota > Metazoa > Chordata > Amphibia > Anura > Hylidae > Phyllomedusa > Phyllomedusa bahiana. Next base: position 31,926 of record JAODAL010028849.1, on the reverse strand, counting down.
CCACAAACTGCAGGAGCACGTGAAGCCTTTTCTCAGGATACCCATAATCCTTCAGTGCATCTTTCTATGGAGATATCTGCAGCCAGTAAGTAGCCCCGGCTTCTAATTCCTCCAAATGTGAATTGAGTCTATGCTAATATATTGCACCACCATTATAGCAGCAAAGGCTTATGGGAATACTGAGAGACGGCTTCTGAGGAAATTACTGACACATTGCTCCAAATCCCCTGTGTAGACAAGCCGGCTGCTTGTTCCTACCCTAGGGGACGATCTATATACAGCTGTTACATGGGCTGCAGACTGCTGCCCCCTAGTGGTGATAACAGGCTGAAGTTGATAATGTTAGGTGTCCTTTAAATGCCATGGTAGTAGCCATACCGGTCGGCGACTAATCGGAGCCTTGTCTTTTCTACAGAGTGTTTTTGTCTCAGGAACCTTCAGTCTCCAAGATATCCTCTTCTACGGGGGCAGCGGCTTCACCATCCTGCGCTGCATGAGCTTCGCCCTGGAGACCTGCGACCGCAAAGAGGGGTTTTACTCGCCCTTCCAGCTCCTCAAGTACAACTTCTACCTCCCATTCTTCTTTTTCGGCCCAATTATGACCTTTGACCGATTTCATGAGCAGGTGGACAAAGAAATCCCCCAAATATCTGTATCCCACACACACACACCCACAAACACAAACACTCCATCCTTCCCTTGATTTCTTCTGTTTTAGAATTTGTGTAACACATAATGGGGTTTACCCAGGCTTGGACTGGCCCACAGGGGAACAGAGGAAGTCAGCAGGGAGCCCGGGGCACAGTGAGCCCCTGGGTATGGTGAGCCTGGGGCTGCATTTCAGGTAGAAAGACAGAGAAAGAGAGACATGTGTGGTCTGTGCAGTCATATGCAGAAGCTTGGGGCCCCAAGAATCAACTCTACTGCAGGACCCCAAGAATCATCTCTACTGGTGGCACCAAGAATCAGCTCCACTGGTGGCACCAAGAATCATCTCCACTGGTGGGCCCCTGAATCAACTCTACTGGTGGGCCCCAGAATCATGTCTACTGGTGGCCCCAAGAATCTACTCTACTGGTGGGCCTCAAGAATTAACTTGTCTGATGGCTCCAAGAATCAGCTTCACCGGTGGGGCCCCAGAATTAGCTCCACTGGTGGGCCCCAGAATCAATTCTAGTGGTGGGCCCAAGAATCATGTCTACTGGTGGGCCCCAAGAATCAACTCTACTGGTGGCTCCAAGAATCAGCTCCACTGGTGGGCCTCAAGAATTAACTTGACTGGTGGCTCCAGGAATCAGCTCCACTGGTGGGGCCCCAGAATTAGCTCCACTGGTGGGGCCCCAGAATCAGCTCCACTGGTGGGGCCCCAGAATCAGCTCCACTGGTGGCCACAAGAATCAATTCTACTGGTGGGCCCAAGAATCATGTCCACTGGTGGCCCCAAGAATCAACTCTACTAGTGGACTCCAAGACTCAACTCCACTGGTGGGCCCCAAAAATCAACTATACTGGTGGGCCACAAGAATCTACTACACTGGTGGACCCCAAGAATCAACTCTACTGGTGGACCCCAAGAATCAACTCTACTGGTGGACCCCAAGGATCAACTCCACTTGTGGGCCCCAAGAATCAACTCCATTGGTGTCCCCCAAGAATCAACTCCACTGGTGGCCCCCAAGAATCAACTCCACTGGTGGCCCCCAAGAATTAACTCCACGGTGGCTCCAAGAATAAACAGCACTGGGGGCCCCAAGAATCATCTCCACTGGTGGGACCCAAGAATCAACAGCACTGGTGGCCCCAAGAATTAACTCCATTGGGGGCCCCCACGAATCAACCCCCCTGGTGCCCCCAAGTATCAGCTCCACTGGTGGGCCCCAAGAATCAACCGCACTGGTGGACCCCAAGAAACACCTCCACTGGTGGCCCCAAGAACCACCTCCACTGGTGGCCCCAAGAATCATCTACACTGTTGGAACCCCAAGAATCAGCTCCACTGGTGGGCCCCAAGAATCAAGAATTATGTTATGGAATTGTAGAAACAGCAGCAGAAAGTTTTCCAGCAAAAATAGGGATTGAAAAAATCGTTATAAAACTCTTTTATTCAGAAATGCATTAAAAAAAATGCACTGGAGTCAGTGAGCAGTCATTAAGGGGTTAATGAAGACACCTATTTTGGGGGATTTGCCCTTTGTTAGTAATTTTATAATCTCCCATTCAGGTGAGCAGCAAGTCCTTGGCCCGTAGAGATAATGAGATGAAGAGCATCCGTGTCCAGGCCGTGGTCAACGTGCTGATCATCCTCCTCGTGGACGTCTTCTTCCACTTCCTCTACATTCTCTCTATACCGTCAGACCTGAAGTGTGTGAAGAAGCTTTCCGACTGGTCTCTGGGTGCGTACACTTTTTTTTTTTTCCCTTTTTGGTTCTAAATCCAGAATTTTATACATTATTGCGAAGGTTTCGAGATCCGAGCCCCTCCTCTTCCAATCTCGTTGGCAGATCGTTTTTGCATAAAATTTCCAAAATTTCCATTTGTTCATTAATGCTGGACAAAATTTTAAAAATTCCATTGATGTTGTGAAGTAAAAATGAGCTGACCCTCTCCTCTTCCAATTTCCTCAGTCTTTGGCAGATCGTTTTTGCATAAAATTTCCAAAATTTCCATTTGTTCATTAATGATGGATACAAATTTAAAAAAAATTATGTTGTGAAGTAGAAATGAGCTGACCCTCTCCTCTTCCAGTTTCCTCAGATAATTTTGTCATAAAATTTCCAAAATTTCCATTTGTTCATTAATAATGGATACAAATTTTAAAAATTGATGTTGTGAATTAAAAATGAGCTGACCCTCTCCTCTTACAATTTCCTCAGATAATTTTGTCATAAATTTTAAAACATTTCCATTTGTTCATTTATGATGGATACAAATTTTAAAAATTCCATTGATGTTGTGAAGTAGAAATGAGCTGACCCTCTCCGCTTCCAATCTCCTCAGTCTTTGGCAGATCGCTTTTGAATAAAATTTCCAAAATTTCCATTTGTTCATTAATTCTGGAAAAAATTGTCAAAATTCCATTGATGTTGTGAAGTAGAAATGAGATGACCATCTCCTCTTCCAATTTCCTCAGATAATTTTGTCATAAAATGTCAAAAATTATCCAAAAATTTCCATTTGCCTATTGGTGGATAAAATTTGTAAAAATCCCATTGACGTTGTGAAGTAAACATTTTGCTGTGGATTCGTCGGTCTTAATACTGAATACCCAACAGGCTCCTGGGAAATGAGGACTCTGCAGCACCACTTATTGGATGTAGTATTCCTCAATTCACATCCAGCTCACTGAGCCTTGCAATGTGGATGGGATTAGAGCCAACCAGATACTCACCTGTAGACAGCTGTTTAGGGATGTTTGTCCATCATCAGTGTAGAACAGAATACTCTAGTCAACTAATTTTCTACTCTGAATGGATGAGGGGTAAACATTCCTAAACATCTGTCTGCAGAGGAGTGTCTGGTTGGCTCTAATCCCATTCACATTGCAGGACTTGGTGAGTCGGATGTGACTTGAGGAATGCTACATCCAATAGATGGTGCTGCAGAGTCCTAGCTCTTTTTCCATGATCCTTTTAGAAGATATTTAGAGGGACATTTCCATCAGAGAGTATTTTTGATAAAACCAATATTCCTGGAAAACCATTTTTTTTTTAGAATTTTTGCCACTATCTTTGTTTTTATTTCGACAGTCCTATGCGGTTAAAAATCAAATATGAAATCTTGTTCTTTTTAAGCTGTGAGAAATAGCTAAAGATTTTTAGCTAAAGAGATAACAGAGATAAAACTGCTGAATAGCCGGGCAGACTAATCTCACTTTACTACAGCTGCTGCTTATCTCTAAGTAGTCTCATTACAAATAGTAGGTAATGACATAATGATAGCTCTATTGATCACTGGACAAGGATACATTATATTATACAAGATTGATAGGGCAATGACAAGAGCAATACAGGGAAGGTTAATGGGGTAAACGTTTCCTTCACTGGAAGAGGAGGGGGTATCAGCTTTATTCACGCTTATCATGTCCTGCTGACAACACTTCCACCTCTCATGCCCTGCTGATAACACTGACCTCTCTCACCTCCTGCTGATAACACTTACACCTCTCACCTCCTGCTGATAACACTTACACCTCTCACCTCCTGCTGATAACACTGACCTCTCTCACCTCCTGCTGATAACACTGACCTCTCTCACCTCCTGCTGATAACACTGACCTCTCTCACCTCCCGCTGATAACACTGACCTCTCTCACCTCCTGCTGATAACACTGACCTCTCTCATCACCTGCTGATAACACTGACCTCTCTCCCCTCCCCCTGATAACACTGACCTCTCTCCCCTCCTGCTGATAACACTGACCTCTCTCACCTCCTGCTGATAACACTGACCTCTCTCACCTCCTGCTGATAACACTGACCTCTCTCACCTCCTGCTGATAACACTGACCTCTCTCAGCTCCTGCTGATAACACTGACCTCTCCTCCTCCTGCTGATAACACTGACCTCTCTCACCTCCTGCTGATAACACTGACCTCTCTCACCTCCTGCTGATAACACTGACCTCTCTCAGGTCCTGCTGATAACACTGACCTCTCTCACCTCCTGCTGATAACACTGACCTCTCTCACCTCCTGCTGATAACACTGACCTCTCTCACCTCCTGCTGATAACACTGACCTCTCTCACCTCCTGCTGATAACACTGACCTCTCTCACCTCCTGCTGATAACACTGACCTCTCTCCCCTCCTGCTGATAACACTTACACCTTTCAGGTCAAAGTTGGTCTGGAATAGAACCGTCAAGCGATCCTCTCACTGCAGCTATAAAAGCTCACAAAGGGGAAGTCAGAGACAAACCAGGAAGTCATAGGGGAACTTTAAAATATTGTATATAAAAAATCGACCAATTAAAAAAAATTCCATATAATAGTTGTGTATTGCTTGTCAATATGTGATGTGTCCCTTTAAATTTCAGTGGAGCGTCTAATGGCGAATAAGTCTCCACACTCCTACATGGGGCCTCTCCCTAATGAGGAACATTACCCTTTTCGAGTTACCCTACACATTGAGATCATTACACATGGGCCCCACTGCCACTTGCCCCTGCTGGGCTCTCGATATCACCGTAGACTTAGGGTCACTTCCAGCAACCATTACGGTATGTTTTATAACCCAGTCTGATTTTCCCGGCCGCCGGATTGGCCTACTCCAACTTAGTCTACGATTGGGTGAAGGCGGCCGTCATGTTTGGCGTTATAAACACCATCTCCAGACTGGACCACCTGGACCCCCCACAGCCGCCCAAGTGTATCACCATGCTCTACGTCTTCGCCGAAACGTAAGCCACCGCCAAGCGAACGCCACCTATGCGATCCCTAATGTAAAATGTAATAGATATCAAGGGGGGTTTGCTCTTTTGACACCAAATTTTTCTTATTCCAATGCTTAGAGAACTAAAATTGAAGCAAAGATTAAAAATCTTCTATAATTTTGTGTATGCAGCATTTCTGTAGACCTATATGTCTCCATGATAACAGACCCATGTGTCTCCATGGTAACAGAACTTTTTCCATGATCCTTTTAGAAGATATTTAGAGGGACATTTCAATCAGAGAGTATTTTTGTTAAAACCAATACTCCGTGGAAAAAATTTTTTTTAGAATTTTTACCACTATCTTTGTTTTTATTTTGACAGTCATATGCGGTTAAAAAAACAAATATGGTAACAGACCTATGTGTCTCCATGGTAACAGACCTATGTGTCTCCATGGTAACCGACTACAACGTAACCCTGTGCAGTCAGATCAAGGCTACCAAAAGTAATTTTAAGGGCCCCATAAAGCTGGAGCATCTCTCCTCCCCCCCCCCCTCCCCACACCCCTCCCAACCATTACCGGTCCCCTTTTTTTTTATAAAATTTGATGAGGGCCCCTGACAGGAGAACTCTCCAGTTGCTTAACTTTATTTTATTCATTATGCAATAAAAAAAAAATTGCAAAATTACACACACCCTTTAAAGTGTATTTGATGATTTCTGGGTAATAACCAATATGGCCGACATATAATTTACGAAATAGGCGTGGCCACCTGCAACTTTGGCGCAACCCAGTCTATGTCTATGGACTGTGACTGTTTCGTCGTGTATCTGCAATCTGATAGGGCATGAGAGGAAATTCTTCTTTAAATTGGTTGTCTCACTGCATTGACTCGTTCTGTTTTCTTGGTTTCATTTTGAATTCAGGGGCGTGTTTACTGGCTTCCACTAGGCTACAGTAAAACCAGGTCTGTAGCTATAGCAACCAGTGCTGGCAGCCTATCAGGAGAGATGGAACAGGTCTGTAGCTATAGCAACCAGTGCTGGCAGCCTATCAGGAGAGATTGAACAGGTCTGTAGCTATAGTGACCTGAGAAGCTGATGCAGCCCATACAAGAGGGGATATCTAGGAATAGGTAGGACACTGTTAATGGACACATATTGCAAAGTGACTTGTTTTTGCAAGATCTTTAACATAAAAAGCAGCGATCCCTGTAGTGAGACGACCCCTTTAATGTATTAGTAGATGACGGCGGCTCGTACATTATAACATTATTATAACGCTCTGTTTATTGTATACATGAGACCGGTGGTGATTTTCTTCTGTTTCCTTTTGATTCAGACACTTTGACAGAGGAATAAATGACTGGCTCTGCAAGTGAGTATCAGCGAGGAGTCCGCCACAGCCAGAACTGACTACATTCCACATCACAGAGCAAAGTATTAAGTGCTGCGAACATTCCTCCTATCTACTATAGATAGGACACAACCCCAACCTACCGCATTGATAGTGCACAAGACACTGCAAAAGGAATACTGTCTCCACAGCAGAACTATAGACAAATGACCCCCTAAACTAATACAGACTCCAGACCAGACCCCCTAAACTAATACAGACCCCAGACCAGACCCCCTAAACTAATACAGACTCCAGACCAGACCCCATGAACTAATACAGACTCCAGACCATACCCCTAAACTAATACAGATCTCAGACCAGACCCCTAAACTAATACAGACCCGAGACCAGACCCTTAAACTAATACAGACTCCAGACCTGGCCCCTAAACTAATACAGATCCCAGACCAGACCTCCTAAACTAATACAGACTCCAGACCAGACCCCTAAACTAATACAGACCCCAGACCAGACCCCCTAAACTAATACAGACTCCAGACCAGACCCCCTAAACTAATACAGACTCCAGACCAGACCCCCTAAACTAATACAGACCCCAGACCAGACCCTTAAACTAATACAGACTCCAGACCAGACCCCCTAAACTAATACAGACCCCAGACCAGACCCCCTAAACTAATACAGACCCCAGACCAGACCCCTAAACTAATACAGACCCCAGACCAGACCCCCTAAACTAATACAGACCCCAGACCAGACCCCCTAAACTAATACAGACTCCAGACCAGACCCCTAAACTAATACAGACCCCAGACCAGACCCCCTAAACTAATACAGACCCCAGACCAGACCCCTAAACTAATACAGACTCCAGACCAGACCTCCAAAACTAATGCAGATGCCAGACATCCCAAGTATCTACATGTATCCAACATTATATTGTTTTTTGTTAATAAAAAAGTATATTTATTCATCTTAACTCCTTCCTGCCCATGACACAAACAGTTGTAATTTACCTGCTGGATTTGAAGACACTATTTTTGCAATTTGTGCCACTGTAAGGGGTCGGCAGTGTGACTAACACCTCTGGTCATAAAACAGTTAAATGAAGAGATAGTAAAATAAAATATACACCATCTGCTCCAACACAGATATGTCTATGACTACCTTGGAGAAAGTCATGACAACATAAAGAAAGAGCTGGTGGCCACTATTGCTACATTCCTGGTGACAACCCTGTGGCTTGGCCCATGTGAAATCGTCTACATCTGGTCGGTGTGCAACTGCTTTGGTCTGAATTTTGAGTTATGGGTGCAGAAGTTTTTTGAGTTGGGACCATTTGCCCGCTTAGAGGTAAGTTATGGGGGTGTCTATGATAATGGCAGATAATCACAGTGAGACAATACAGCCCCCAATGTCCCAGAATATAACTACTGTAATACAGCCCTCTATGTACAATAATATAACTACTATAATACTGCCCCTATGTGCAAGAATATAACTACTATAATACTGCCCCTATGTACAAGAATATAACTACTATAATACTGCCCTCTATGTACAAGAATATAACTACTATAATACTGCCCCCTATGTACAATAATATAACTACTATAATACTGCTCCTATGTACAAGAATATAACTACTATAATACTGCCCTCTATGTACAAGATCAACTACTATAATATGCCCCTAGACAAGAATTAACTACTATAATATGCCCTATGTACAAGAATATAACTACTATAATACTGCCCCCTATGTACAAGAAAAAATACTATAATATGCCCTATGTACAAGAATAAACTCTATAATATGCCCTCATGACAAAATAAAATTACTATAATACTCTCCTTTTGTACAAGAATAAAACAACTATAAACTGCCCCCTATGTACAAAAAAAACTACTATAATACCCCCATGTACAAGAATATAATTTCATAATCCCGCCCCCTATGTACAAAGAATTAACTACTAAAATCTGCCCCCTATGTACAAAATATAACTACTATAACACTCCCCCCTAGGTACAAGAATATAACACTATAATTGCTCCTAGTACAAGAATATAACTACTATAATACTGCCTCCATGTAAAAGAATATAACTACAAAATACTCTCCCAAAAACAAGAATAAACCAAAAATACTGCTCCTATGTACAAGAAATAACTACTATAATACCCCCCCCTATGTACAAGAAATAATACTATAATACTCCCCCTATGTACAAAAAAAACACTATAATACTGCCCCCTATGTATACCTGCTTGTTGACGGTTTCCAGGTAGTAACATTAGGTTTGTCCACACTACAGACTGATTTACAGCAGTTTGTGTAGTCACATTACAGGGGCGGTGTGGTTTGAGGGGGGAGCGTTTCCTTTTACAGCCCCTCAATTAGGGTTTTCCCCCATCAGGCTAAGCTTCCCTGAAGTCATGTCCAGAGAATCAAGGGGGGTTTTTCCCCGGGGGGCCCGCTAACTTCTGGGGGGATTATCTTGTACAATATTTTAGCCCTCAACAGCCTGGAGTTCGCTCTTCTGGTGGCTAAAAGGATTCTGATCACAGGTCAGTGACGGATGTGACTCTGCTGTAGACTATTCAGTAGGTGAATCGTATCAGCGATGCTCCTCCGAAAAAAATGGGCCCAAAACGATTTTTTATGGGGGCTCACCTTGAATTGTTTTGGGGGACTTTTTGCTTCAGGCTTTGTGGTGTGTTTTTTTTAAAAAGGGTAACTCCCCAAGTTTTTCCCCCTCTGGGACCCGCACCTATTATGTTAACACGCTCCCCAAAAGTGTTAGCTCAAATGGGGAAAGTTTTGGTCAACAGCGCACAACTCTTTCCCCTTCTTTTCTTGGGGGTTCAGAGTGCGGCCAAACATAGCGCTCCCCTCTACTGGGAACTCCCATAGAACAGAATGGAAAACAAAGCGCTCCTCTGTATGGGGAAATCCCATAAGAGGGGAAAGGGAGAACACAGCGCTCCCCTTTGCGAACTCACATAGAAAAATAGAAACGGCTTTACTTGGAACTCCATAGAACAGAAGGAGAACACAGCGCTCCTCTGTACGGAACTCCCCTAAGGAAATGGAAGAACCAGCGCTCCCCTGACGCGAACTACATAGAACAGAATGGAGAACACAGTGTCCCCTGTACTGGGGAAATCCCATAGAACAAAGGAAACACAGCGTCCTCGTACTGGGGAATCCCATAGGGAGAATGGAGAAACACAGCGCTCCCCTGTACTGGGAAACTCCCATAGAGGAAATGGGAGAGAACACAGCGATCCCCCCTACTGGGAACCCCATAGAACAGAAGGAGAACACAGCGCTTTCCCCTGTATGGGAATCCCAAAGGGGGAGAAAGGAGAACACAGCATTCCCCCGTACTGGGAATCTCCCCTAAATAGAATGGAAAACACAGCGCTCCCCTGTACTGGTACTCCCATAAAAAAATAGAAAAACAGCGCTCCCCCGTACTGGGAACTCCCAAAAAATAGAATGGAGAAACCAAACGTCCCCTGTCTGGGAAATTCCCCCCAAAAATAGATGGAAACACAGCGCTCCCCTGTACTGGGAACTCCAATAGAGGAGAATGGAGAACACAGCGCTCCCCTGAACTGGGAACTCCCTTACAACAGAATGGAGAAAACACAGCGCTCCTCTGTACTGGAAACTCTCATAGAACAGAATAGAGAACACAGCGCTCTCCTGTACTGGAAACTCCCATAGAATAGAATGGAGAACACCGCGCTCCCCTGTACTGGGAACTCCCATAGAACACAATGGAGAACACAGCGCTCCCCTGTACTGGGAACTCCCATAGAACACAATGGAGAACACAGCGCTCCCCTGTACTGGGAACTCCCATAGAACACAATGGAGAACACAGCGCTCCCCTGTACTGGGAACTCCCATAGAACAATGGAGAACACAGCGCTCCCCTGTACTGGGAACTCCCATAGAACAGAATGGAGAACATAGCACTCCCCTGTACTGGGAACTCCCATAGAACAGAATGGAGGGTTGTGCTCATGTGCGGCCGGCTCTGTATTCTGAGGCAACACTCTTGGGGGCCCACACCTCTCAGATTTTGGGATTCTGTCCTATCTACAAACCCTCGCAGTCTATGGGGGGAGCTGCTTCTCGAGGTTACAGTCCATGTGGTCATTCCACTGTCTGTACACTAGATGGCAGCAGAGTGTCGCCAGTGTCTCATACACACCCTGCAATACGTCCCAGTATAACTAGAAGTTTGTCCCTATTGTTGCACCATAGTCACTGGTATCTGTGTCCCATATAAAACCAGAAGCCCAGTTTTTGGGGACCTTTATTAATTGCATTAGGAGGATATATCCTATAAATTAACACTTTTGTATCAGTTACTTCTTTATAGTATTTTTTTCTGACACAAAGGGCGACATGTATGATCGGGCTTTTCACCCGTTTTCTGGCGTATCCTTTGCCTCCCGCCCCGAATCCCCCTGTCAGACGCAGGGATGTGGTGTTAGGCGCAGTGTTCGCCACTTTCGGCTGCGCCCCGCATGAAGGGGCGGGCAGTGGGCGCGGTGTGGGCGCGGTGTAGGCGTTCCGGGGCGGGACCGGCGCGCTCGAAAACCCCGAGGCATGTACGGTGGCGAGTCGGCAAAGCGAGGCGCAGTGCAGCGCTCGGCAGCTCCGACAGGCAGACCTGGTTTATTTTGGTCTAAATGCTCCGGCGGCGGCGAAGTGAAGCAAGAACGGAACATGAGAGGAAGCATAGAAGAAGATCGCAAAAGAAATCTCGGCGCTCAGCTCCGTGCGGCATGGAGTATGATTCCAAAAAAATCGCCTTTATAAAGGTGGAAAACAGTGTCAGAAAAGAGCTGAACCTCAAAAATCAAAATAATAAAAAAAAATCACTTTCCAAAAATCCAGAACGGCGCAACATCAGGAATTCGGATATTGGAAATTGCCGGGAAATACAGTAATTCAAATTCTGAAAGCTCTTCTCATTGGTCGGCATAAACCAGCCAATCAGAATAGGAGCGACAGTGAACCATTAAAACCTATGGAGAACGATTGACCAATCAGAATAAACGGCGGGACAGTTCAAAATACAGTAAAAATGCAGAAAGAGCTGATTGGTTGAGCTAGCGGGGGCTTGGCTATCTCGGCCAATCACAATAGGAGCGACAGGGGCCCATTATAGCCTATGGAGAATTTTGAACCAATCAAAATCCAAGGCGGGACAGTTCAAAATACAGTAAAAATGCAGAAAAGAGCTGATTGGTTGAGCTAGCGGTGGCTTGGCTATCCCAGCCAATCAGAGCGCGAGCTACTTCTCCCATTGTATGCAAAAAGAGGAAAAAAGAGGGGGCGCACAATAGTGTTATACTGTTATAACAAATTTAGGTATTGAATACAGTTGGATTCTCACCTTGGGGTGTTGCGCTTATAATATAGAGGCACAACACTCATATGGGCTTGCAGGGCAATTTATATACCGTAGCCCTTAGTACGGCAGCCGCAGGTCACTGATGCTCCGCTCCGATGTCCGGTGGGAGAAAGACGCCAATGAAAAAGAAAAAATGGACCCGGCGCACGTGCAGGATAAAAAGCCCTAGCTAAAGGCTTATTACATTAAAAAATTATTTATTCTTAAAAATGCAAGATTTTACTCTCCCAAAATTAAAAACAAAACATACAGATTATACTTTACGCGTTTCGCGAGAGAGCCCTCGCTTCATCAGAAGTTTACCATTGTAGTCTATGGAGAGATGGGCGCTCTGAAATCTCGGCGCTCAGCGCCGTGCGGCATGAAGTATTAATAAAAAAATCATTTTTATTAAGTGTAAAACATTATCAGATAAAGAGCCGAAACCTTCTTTAAAAATAAAGCACTTCAATCCCTAACAACGCGTTTGTTGCCGAGACCAGCGCTACATAGGGAATTGCAATAGAGAGAATTGCCGGGAAATACAGTAATTAAAATTGTTTAAGCTATTCTGATTGGTCGGCATAAACCAGCCAATCAGAATAGGAGCGACAGTGGCCCATTATATCCTATGGAGGAGTATTGACCAATCAGAATAGGAGCGACAAAGACCCATTATAACCTATGGAGAAATATAGACCAATCAAAATCAAAGGTGGGACAGTTCAAAATACAGTAAAAAGACAGAAAAGAGCTGATTGGCTGAGCTAGCGGGGGCTTGGCTATCCCGGCCAATCAGAGCGCGAGCTACTTCTCCCATTGTAGTCTATGGAGAAATCGGCGCACTGAAATCTCGGCGCTCAGCGCCGTGCGGCATGAAGTATTAATAAAAAAATGATTTTTATTAAATGTAAATCATTATCAGATAAAGAGCTGAAACCTTCTCTAAAAATAAATTCAGATAAATCCCGAACAACGCGTTTGTCGCCGAGACCGGCGCTACATAGGGAATTGTATAGAGAGAAATCGCCGGAAATACAGTAATTTAAATTGTTTAAGCTATTCTGATTGGTCGGCATAAACCAGTCAATCAGAATAGAAGCGACAATGACCCATTATAACCTATGGAGGAGAATTGACCAATCAGAATAGGAGCGACAATGTCCCATTATATCCTATGGAGAAGTTTGGACCAATCAGAATAGGAGCGACAGTGGCCCATTATATCCTATGGAGAAGTTTGGACCAATCAAAATCAAAGGCGGGACAGTTCAAAATACAGTAAAAAGACAGAAAAGAGCTGATTGGTTGAGCTAGCGGGGGCTTGGCTATCTCGGCCAATCAGAGCGCGAGCTACTTCTCCCATTGTAGTCTATGGAGAGTTCGGCGCAATGCATTCTCGGCGCTCAGCGCCGTGCGGCATGGAGTATGAATAAAAAAAAATCAGTTGGATTAAGTGTAAAACATTATCAGATAAAGAGCTAAAACCTTATGTAAAAATAAACCTGTTAAAACCCCGAACAACGCGTTTGTCGCCGAGACCGGCACTAAATCTGGAATTGCAATAGAGATAATCGCCGGGAAATACAGTAATTCAAATTGTTTAAGCTATTCTCATTGGTCGGCATAAACCAGCCAATCAGAATAGGAGCGACAATGTCCCATTATAACCTATGGAGAAGAATTGACCAATCAGATTAGGAGTGACAATGTCCCATTATATCCTATGGAGAAAAATTGACCAATCATATTCAAAGGCGGGACAGTTCAAAATACAGTAAAAATGCAGAAACGAGCTTATTGGTTGAAGCGGCGGGGGCTCATCCAGCTTAGCCAATCAGAGCGCGAGCTACTTTCTCATAGAGTTCTATGGGGAAAAGAAAATCAGCGAGCTCTGTGATTGGCTAATTTAAAAAAGGCGCAGTTATTTAGACCAATGGGAGAGTGAGTGACACTCCTATGGGTTTTCTAATGCAATCTGAAATAAAACTGTACATGGCCGAAATCAAATTATAACACTCCAGAAGTGGTCCCGAGGTGTATATAAAACGAATGATAATAGGGGGGTAACGAAAAAAAAAATATTAATTCAATAAAATCATGTTTATTTCTTTATTTTCGTTATCCAAGGATCAATAGTCTGGGTGCAACGAAAATAAAGAAATCAGCAGATTTCGCCGGAAAACTGGCGGAAAAGCGCGCCCCGACGTGGCGAGATTCATACATGTCGCCCAAAGTTCCAATCCCCTCTGCAGAGACCCGAGGGTAAATGCTAAAAGTTCTGTCTCCCCGCATCCACCACTAGATGGAGCTGATGAGCTCGCTGCATACTGTGCTATCACTGAGCTCACTGAATGGTCCGGGTGCAGTGTTGCATCCCAGTGGTTAGCACCAGGTGTCAGTCAAGGTGGTTTCCATTCACTGACTGTTGGCAGAAATCTGGAAAGTAGTAAAGTACTGAATGACAAGGATTGGAACACATTAGAGCTGTGTGATTTCTGTGGTGGAACAGCCTGCACCCCCCAGTGCCATAGACCCCAACATAAGAGGAGGGCAGAGGTGGTGGGATTTTGGGAGCTGTTACCCCTGACCCCTGGCGTCTTCTCTGCTTTCAGGCTTCCCGGTCAGCACTCTGTCCATCTGGTTCGTGACGTACTGTGGAGTGCAGCTCATCAAGGAGCGGGAGCGGGTCCAGGCCATAGAGGAGGAGAGGAACGAGAAACTGAAAGCTGCCTGATCCTAGAACCAAGGACCCCCACATCCGCCCCCCATAGATCCGCGCTACAGGCCGCTCCCTGCCCCGGAGCCCTCACTGCAAACCGCAGTCCAGAGCCAATAAATATTTTATATTAGGATGGATTTTGTTACTTTGTTTCAGCGCAGCAAACACGAGTCCAGGATATAACACCTTCCATCTACCACAGGCCCTCGGGGGCGGGGCTGGGGCAGCTTGGGGGCAGCTTTGGATGTGACTGGAGTAGAATACAGACTATAAGGATCAGCACAAGATTAATAATAACAAAAATTATATAGCACTGAATAAGCTGCAAAAACCTGCTGATATTATACTCATCCTGGGCACCACAGCATTCTTATACTCTAGTCACATCCAAAGCTGCATTCACTATTTTACTGGTTTGTTTTAGGTGGATCTCAGTTTAGCTCAGCAACATCGTGACAACATGTGTTCCCTGTGAAATTACAATCCCGGAGCCTCTCCTCCTATAACTCGGGGTTTGCTTTTCCCTCATTTTTCCTCCTGGAAATGTATTACTGAATCTGTCAAGTGGGTGTTAAACAAAGGGGTGTGTCCCTGCCCACACTGACTGTCAGCACTGATTGGACAATGTCAGAATGTGCAGTGGTTAATTGTAAAACCCCCTGAAGGGCATAATAGATTTCCGGGAATAACAAGGAACAGCACAACACAGAGTTATAGGAGAAAAAGGCTCCAGGATTCTTATTGCACAGGGAACAGAAGGATTTACTAACACAGACCGGTCAGAAGAAGTCACAGGTCCTCTTTAAATGCACTGCAGCTGAAATTTTTTAAAAAAATCCAAGAAATTTTTAAAAGCAGCTCTGGATGTGACTGGAGTGAAACAAAAAACCAGGTCACACAACAGTAATAATAACAATACTTATATGGCACATAAAAAACAACAAAAAAAAGCTGATATTATACTCCTCCTGGGCATCACAGCATTCTTATACTCCAGTCACATCCAAAGCTGCATTCATAGTTTTACTGGTTTGTTTCAGGCTGCGGGATCTCAGTTTATCTCAGGAACTTCCTGACAGCTCGAGTTCAGTAAATTCTTGTGTTCCCTGTGAAATCACAATTCTGGAGCCTCTTCTCTAATAACACCATGCTGTTCCTCTGTTATTCCTCCTGGAAATGTATGACTAAATCTGTCAGGTGGGTGTTAACCATTCCAGTGTTTAGATGGGTGTGTCCCTGCACACACTGACTGTGCAGTCCCATAATCTAATTGGAAACCCCCAAACGGACAAAATTCATTAAAACTTTTCCGGGGAGGAATAACAGGGAACGAAACAACAAAAAGAGCTATAAGAGAAAAAGGTTTCCAGATTGTTATTGAAACGGGGAACAAAAGGGATTTACTGAACCGGACCTGTCGGGGGGGGTCAAGGTTTTCCTTTTTTAAATTCCCCCCCCTTCCAACCCCCAAATTTTAAAAAAAACCAAAAATTAAAAATCAGTTTTTGGATTTCCGGAATTTTTTACGATTTAAATTAAGAAAACCCGTATTAAAAAAAAAAACTAAAAATATTGAAACTTTAAAAACCCAACCCCCCTTTAAAAAAAACTCACATTTTTACCACTGGGATTCTTTTACCCCCGTAACACCCCAAAATTCCTCCAAAATTCAGCTGGTTTTGCTTTTTTGGTGTCCCAAACTGCACAAGTGTAAAATATAAAACATTCTATATAGGACTTTCAATTTCTTATAAATCCTAGTCACACCCAAAGGGTACATTGTGAAAACACTTTTTTTTTTAGATCTCAGGCTGCATGATCTCAACTTAGCCCAGGTATTTCCTTAAACGCACTAATGTTGGACTAATATCAGCCTCCAAAGAAATTATGAATGCAGCTCTGGATGTGACTGGAGTATAATACATTTCTAAAACTTAAAGGATAAATTAAACAAACCCTTTTAATAGGGATTGAATAATTTGCAAACGTTGAACCTTGCTTATATCATACTGATCATGGGTACAACTGCCCTTTTTTATACTCCCAGGGACAAACCCCAAAACTGCCCTTTCCCCTTTCGGGTTTGTTTGCTTTCTTTGGTCTAAAGGGGCCCGCAGCTTTTCTGTTACTGGAGTAAAAATGCAGACTATAAATCAGGATCAGTACAGGATAAATAATATTATTCCAAATATAACATTGAGTAACTTGCACAAGCTTAGCTTTGCTGATATTATACTTATCCTGGGTACCACTGCATTATTATCCTCTAGTCACGCCCAAAGCTGCATCCACAATTCTGCTCTAGTCACTCCCAAAGCTGCATCCACATTTCGGCTAGTTTGCTTTCTAGCTCTAAGTCTGCAGAATCTCTGCTTAGCTGAGGTGTTTTCCTAAGTGCACTGCAATTGGATTCCTAGTAGCGAACTGGAAAATTAGGAATTCAGCTTTGCCTGTGACTGGAGTATAATGCAGACTATAAATCAGGATCAGTACAGGATAAATAATATTATTCCAAATATAACATTGAGTAACTTGCACAAGCTTAGCTTTGCTGATATTATACTTATCCTGGGTACCACTGCATTATTATCCTCTAGTCACGCCCAAAGCTGCATCCACAATTCTGCTCTAGTCACTCCCAACGCTGCATCCACATTTCGGCTAGTTTGCTTTCTAGCTCTAAGTCTGCAGAATCTCTGCTTAGCTGAGGTGTTTTCTTAAGTGCACTGCAATTGGATTCCTAGTAGCGGACTGGAAAATTAGGAATGCAGCTTTGGCTGTGACTGGAGTATAATGTAGACTATAACTAAGGATCAGTACAGGATAAATAATATTATTCCAAATATAACATTAAGTAACTTGCACAATCTTAGCTTTGCTGATATTATACTTATCTTGGGTACCACTGCATTGTTATCCTCTAGTCACTCCCAAAGCTGCATCCACATGTCTGCTCGTTTTGTTTTTAGGTCCCAGGCTGAAGGATCTCAGTTTAGCTGAGGTTTTTTTTTTTTTTTTTTCTTAAATGTAGTTCAGCCGGATTCCTAAAAGCAACGAAAGAAATTGTGACTGCAGCTCTGGCTGTGACTGGAGTATAACACAAACTGTAACTACAGGCATGAAAATATTAGCATTAATATTTTGGACTTTATCTACCTCTTATGAATGCCTAGTATATTGTATCTGTCTGAGAGAGGTGCTGTATACCTGATGGGGTGCTGAGTACATATGGGTGTAAGGGTGGTGGAGGGGCGGTCATCCATTGTCCTTTTGAAATGATTACAAAGTAAAGAACACAATGTATCATGGTCAGTGTGACGGCATTTTGTATATATAGAGCCGTGCGGGGGATACTGGAGCGAAAGGTCAC
Organism: Phyllomedusa bahiana; assembly: GCA_025379985.1. Lineage (NCBI taxonomy): Eukaryota > Metazoa > Chordata > Amphibia > Anura > Hylidae > Phyllomedusa > Phyllomedusa bahiana. Next base: position 13,680 of record JAODAL010028849.1, on the reverse strand, counting down.
AAGTCGCAGCTGCTGGGAGCCCTCAGACCATTCAAAGACCCCGGCGTCAGCTATTCCCTCGCTGCTTTCAGCCCACGATCGGATCGGTCTGGAACTGTCCATACATGGCCCTAACCAATAACTGTGTATAATCAGGTCACAGGTACCATCCACGGCCGTGGGCCACCATCCCACGCCCCAACACACACCGGCGGAAGTGACTATCGAGCCCCAACCTTGGAATGAACTTCCAAATTTTTACCCCATATCTCATGCTAATTAATTTCATCCTATGTAAGTCAGGATCAGAGATGCTGTACTGGTACAGAGCTCCAAATCCTCTCCAGAGGTAAATAATACAGGTCTAATAGCCAGTACTACTCAGGGGAGCTCAAGGCAACTCTATGGATTTCTCTAGCTCCCATAGAGCTCACTCATAAATCTGTATGCAGTGGGCTCCACCGAGTGGTGGCTGCAGACAGATACAATCATTTTAAAGAAGATTTTCGTCAGAAAGGAGTATTTTTGTTCAAGTCAATATTCCTGGAAAACCGATTCTTCAGAATTTTTGGTAGCATTTTTTTTTTTATTTTGACTGTCCTATGCAAAAAAAAATCGTATCCTTTATTACCTTTGATTAGTACAGAGATAAAAATCCTGAATATCCGGGCAGACTAACCTCACTTTACTGCAGCTGCTGCTTATCTCTGTGCAGTCTATAGTAAGTAATGACAGAATAATCGCTCTGTTGCTCTCTGGATGGGATAGATAAGTGAAAAGTGGTTTTTTTTTTTTTTTTTTTTTTTCTTTTTTTCAACCCCCCCCTCTTATCACCTCTGATGAATAAAACTGACTCTCTCACATTTCCCATCTGATAATTACTTACCTCTCTCACCTCCTGCTGATAACACTGAACTCTCTCAACTCTGCTGGATAAACATGACCTCTCCCCTCCTGCTGATAACAGTGACCTCTCTCACCTTCTGATGATAACACTGACCTCTCCCACCTCTGCTGGATGAAAACAACAGACCTCTCTCACCTCCTGCTGATAACAATGACCTCTCCCTCCTGCTGATAACAACTGCCCTCTCTCACCTTCTGTGATACAATCACATCTCTCAACTCCTGCTGATAATTGAACATCTCCAACCTTCCTGCTGATAAACACGACCTCTCTCACCTCCTGCTGTATAACATGACCTATCCTCTCTGCTGATAACCAATGACCTGTTCATACTCCTGATGATAAACACTGACCTCTCTCCTCCTGCTGAAAACACTGACCTCTCTCCTCCTGCTGATAACACTGAACCTGTCTCATCTCCTGCTGATAACACTGAACTCTCTCCCTCTCCTGGATAACACGACGTATCCCTCCTGCTGATAACACTGACCTCTTCTCATCTCCTGCTGTAACACTGACCTCTCCCACCTCCTGCTGATAACACTGACATCTCTCAACCTCCTGTGCATACACTGACCTCTCTCCTCTCTGCTGATTAACACTGACCTTTCCTCACCTCCTGCTCGATAAACACTGACCTCTCTATCTCATACCCTGCTATCACTGACCGCTCTTCATCTCTGCTTGATAAAACACTTGACCTCTCTCAACCCTGCTGTGATAAACACTGACATCTCTCACATCCAACTGATAACACTGACCCCTCCTTACCTGCCTGATAATCACACTGGACCTCTCTCACTCCTGCTGACAACACTGACCTCTTCACATCCGGATGATAACACTGACTTTCTCACCCCCTGCTGATACCCTGACCTCCTTCAACTCTGCTGATAACACTGACTTCTCCCACCTCTGCTGATAACACTGACCTCTCTCACCTCCTGCCAATAACACTGACCTCTCTCACCTCCTGCTGATAACACTGACCTATCTCTTCTCCTGCTGATAACACTGACCTCTCTCACCTCCTGATGATAACACTGACCTCTCTAAACTCCTCCTGATAACACTGACCTCTCCCACCTCCTGCTGATAACACCGACCTCTCGCAACTCCTGCTGATAACACTGACCTCTCCCACCTCCTGTTGATAACACTGACCTCTCTCACTTTCTGCTGATAACACTGACCTGTCTCATCTCCTGCTGATAACACTGACCTCTCTCCCCTCCTGCTCATAACACTGACCTCTCTCATCTCCTGCTGATAACACTGACCTCTCTCATCTCCTGATGATAACAATGACCTCTCTCATCTCCTGAAGACAACACTGACCTCTCTCAACTCCTGAAGATAACACCGACCTCTCTCGCCTCCTACTGATATCACCGACCTCTCTCACCTCCTGCTGATAACACTGACCTCTCTCACCTCCTGCTGATAAGACTGACCTCTCTCAGCGTGCTGATAAAACTGACCTCTCTTCCCTTCCTGCTGATAACACTGACCTCTCACCTCCTGCTGATAACACTGACCTCTCTCACCTCCCTCACTGATATCACGACATCTGCTCATCCTGATGATAACAATCACCTCTCTCACCTCCTGCTTATAACACTGACCTACTCTCATCTCCTGCTGATAACCCTGAAACTTCCACATCCTCCTGCTAGATAACACTGACCTCTCACTCACGCCTGATAACAACAACTGACCTCTCTCTCCTCTGCTGATAACACTGACCTCTCTCTCCTCCTGCTGATAACACTGACCTCTCTCACCTACCACTGATAACACAGCTCTCTAAATACTTGCCTAACACTGACCTCTCTCACCTGCTGCAGATAAACAGACCTCTCTTCACCTCTGCTGATAACCACTGCCTCTGTCACCTCCTGACTGATAAACTCTGACATATCTCAACTCACTGCTGTAAACACTGACCCTTCTCATCTCCTGATGATAACATGAACCTCTCCCACTAGCTGATTTCACTGACCTCTTCTCACCGCCTGCTGATAACACTGACCTCTGTAACTCTGGCTGATAAACACTGAACTCTCCCACCTCACTGCTGATACACTGACTCTCTCCTGCTGATAACACTGACCTCTCTTACCTCCTGCTGATAACACTGACCCTCGCCTCACATTCTCTGTGATAAACACTGACCTCTCCTAAGACTCTGCTGTTTACATGACCTCTCTTTTTTCCTGCTGATAGACTGACCTCTCTCAGGTCCTGATGATACACTGACTCTCTCTCACCTCCTGCTGATAAGAAACTTTGACTCTCTCAGGTTCCTGGGGCTGATAAACACTGACTCTCTTGACTTCTGCTGATAACACTGACCTCTCTCCTGCTGATAAGACTGACCTCTCTCAGGTCCTGCTGATAACACTGACCTCTCTCCTGCTGATAACACTGACCTCTCTCATCTCCTGCTGATAACAATGACCTCTCTCACCTCCTGCTGATAACACTCACCTCTCTCACCTTCCTGCTGATAAACATCGACCTCTCTCACCTCCTGCTGATAACCTCACTCTCTCCCCTATGCTGATAACATCACCTCTTTCACTCCTGCTGATAACACTGACCTCTCACCATCCTGTTGATACACTGACATATCTCTTCTTCCTGATGATTATCACTGACCTCTCTCACTCCTACTACTGATAAACACTCTAGCCTCCTTCTCACCTCCTGCTAACACTGACCTCTCTCACCTCCTACTGATAAACTTAGCTATATCACTCCAAGCTAACACTGACTCTTCTCACTCCTGTGACTAAACACTGACCTATCTCTCCTCCTGCTGATAACACTGACCTCTTTCTCCTCCTGCCGATAACACTGACCGCTCTCTCCTCCTGCTGATAACACTGACCTCTCTCTCTTCCTACTGATAACACTGACCTCTCTTAACTCCTGCTGATAAAACTGACCTCTCCCACCTCCTGCTGATAACATTGACCTCTCTCACATTCTGCTGATAATACTGATCTCTCTCACATTCTGCTGATAATACTGATCTCTCTCGCCTCCCCTGATAATACTGAACTCTCTTAGCTCCTCCTGATAACACTTATTTGTTTTACCTCCTGCTGATAACTCTTACCCCTCTCACATCCTGCTTATATAACTTACCCCCATCACATCCTGCTGATAACAATTACCTATCTCAGCTCCTGCTGATAATACTTACCTATCTCAGCTCCTACTGATAGCACTTATCTCTTTTAGGTCCTGCTGATAACAATAACCTCTCTTGGGTTCACTCCTAAAAAACTTGTGTCTCTTAAGTCCTGCTGATAACACTGACCTCTCTCAGCTCCTGCTGATAACACTTTCCATTCTCACCTCCTTCTGATAAACATGACCCTCTCCTGCTGATAAAAACGGACCTTCTCTCACTCATTCTGATAACACTGACCTCTCTCCTGCTGATAAGACTGACCTATCTCAGGTCCTGCTGATAACACTGACCTCTCTCAGGTCCTAGCTTGATAACACTGAAACCCTCCTTTTTTTTTCCACCCCCCCAAAAAACAAAAAAACCTTTTTTCTGCTGAAACACTGACTCTCTCTCTGCTGATAACACTGACTCTCTCTCATCCTGCTGATAACACCTGAACTCTCTCAACCTCTACTGAGAACACTTAGCTCTTTAACCTCCTGCTAACACTGGCCTCTCTCACCTGCTGCTGATAACACTGACCCCTCTCACATCCTGCTGAGATACTAACACTGCACCTCCTCTCACCCTCATGCTTGATAAACTGACCTCTCTCATACTCCTGCTGCTATACACATACCTCTCTCAACTCCTTGCTGATATACTGACCTTCTTCCCACCCTCTGCTGATAAAACTGACTCCCGCACCTCCTGCTGATACCACTCACCTCTCTACTCCGGCTGATATACATTGACCTATCACCTCCTGATGGATAAACACTGACTCTATCTCTCATGCTGATAACACTGACCTCTCTCACCTCCTACTGATAACACTTAGCTCTCTCACCTCCTGCTGATAACACTGACCTCTCCCACCTCCTGCTGATAACACTGACCTCTCTCACATTCTGATGATAATACTGATCTCTCTCGCCTCCCCCTGATAATACTGAACTCTCTTAGCTCCTCCTGATAACACTGTTTTACCTCCTGCTGATAACTCTTATCCCTCTCACATCCTGCTTATATAACTTACCCCATCACATCCTGCTGATAACAATTACCTATCTCAGCTCCTGCTGATAATACTTACCTATCTCAGCTCCTACTGATAGCATTTATCTCTTTTAGGTCCTGCTGATAACAATAACCTCTCTTGGGTCCTCCTAATAACACTTGTGTCTCTTAAGTCCTGCTGATAACACTGACCTCTCTCAGCTCCTGCTGATAACACTTTCCATTCTCACCTCCTTCTGATAACACTGACCTCTCTCCTGCTGATAACACTGACCTCTCTCACCTCCTTCTGATAACACTGACCTCTCTCCCCTCTCTCCTGCTGATAAGACTGACCTCTCTCAGGTCCTGCTGATAACACTGACCTCTCTCACCTCCTGCTGATAACACTGACCTCTCTCAGGTCCTGCTGATAACACTGACCTCTCTCACCTCCTTCTGATAACACTGACCTCTCTCCTGCTGATAAGACTGACCTCTCTCAGGTCCTGCTGATAACACTGACCTCTCTCCTGCTGATAAGAATGACCTCTCTCAGGTCCTGCTGATAACATGACCTCTCTAAGGTTCCATGTTGATAATACGTGACCTCCCTCACCTCCTGCTGATAACACTGAATCATCAGGTCCTGCTAATAATACTGATCTCTTTCAGGTCCTGCTGATAACACCTCTCTCACCTCCTGTCGATAACAGTGACCTCTCTCACCTCTTGCTTATAACACTGACCTCTCTCACCTCCTGCTGATAACACTGACCTCTGTCAGCTCCTGCTGTTAGCACTTACAGTACCTTTCTCAGTTATTGCCGATAACACTTACTTCTCTCAGAACCTGCCAATAACACTAATCTCTCTCCTCCTCTCAGGACCTGCTAATAATACTTACCTCTATCAAATCCTGCTGATAATACTAATCTCTCTCATGAACTACTAATAACACTCACTCCACTCAGGTCCTGCTGATAACACTGACCCCTCTCAGGTCCTGATGATAACACTGACCTCTCTCACCTCCTGCTGATAACACATTTTTCTCCCTTTCTCAGGACCTACCGATAACACTTACCTTTCTCCCCCTCTCCATTCCTGCTGATAACACTTACCTCTCTCACATCTTGCTGATAACACTGACACCTCTTTCAGGACCTCCCAATAAAACCTACCTCTCTCCCTCTCTCAGGACCTGCAAATAACACCTCTATCAAGTTCTTCTGCTAATACTTACCTCTTCCAAGACCTGCTGATAACACTTACCTCTCTCAGTTTCTGCTGCTAACACTTACTTCTCTCAGTTTCTGCTGATAACACTGACCTCTCTCAGGTCCTGCTGATAACATTGACCTCTCTGAGTTCCTGCTGATAACACTGACCTCTCTCACCTTCTGCTGATAACACTGAGCTCTCTCACCTCCTGCTGATAACACTGAGCTCTCTCAGGTCCAGATAACACTGACCTCTCTCAGTTCCTGCTGATAACACTTACCTCTCTCCCCTCCTGCTGATAACACTCACCTCTCTCCCCTCCTGCTGATAACACTGACCTCTCTCACCTTCTGCTGATAACAATGACCTCTCTCAGGTCCTGCTGATAACACTGATCTCTCTAACCTCCTACTGATAACAATGACCTCTCTCAGGTCCTGCTGATAACACTGACCTCTCTCACCTCCTGCTGATAACACTGACCTCTTTCACCATCTGCTGATAACACTTACCTCTCTAAGGTCCAGCTGATAACATTGACCTCTCTGAGTTCCTGCTGATAACAATGACCTCTCTCACCTTCTGCCGATAACACTGAGCTCTCTCACCTCCTGCTGATAACACTGAGCTCTCTCAGGTCCTGATGATAACACTGACCTCTCTCAGTTTCTGCTGATAACACTGACCTCTCTCACTTCCTGCTGATAACACTTTACCTTTCTCTCCCTCCGTCTGATAAACTCACCTCTCTTCCTCTCCTGCTGATAACAATGACTCCTCTCAGGTCCAGCTGATAACACTGACTCTTCTCACATCTCTTGTGATAAACTGGACACCACTTTCAGAGACCTCCAATAAAACCTACCTCTCTCCACTCTCTCAAGTGACCTGCAAATAACACCTCTATCAAGTTCTTCTGCTAACACTTACCTCTCTCAGTTTTATGCTGATAACAATTACTTCTCTCAGTTTCTGCTGCTAATAAACACTGGATCTTTCTAAGTTCCTGCCTAGATAACACTGTCTCTCTCACATCACCTGTGATATAAACACACTTACCTCTATCAGGTCTGGCTTGATAAACATTGACCGCTCTGAGTTCCCTGCCTGATAACACTGACCTCTTATCACCTTATGCTGTTAACATGAGCTCTCTCACCTCATGCTGATAACAATGAGCTCTCTCAGGTCCTTGTTGATAACACTGAACATCTCACTGTTCCTGCTGATATCACTGACTCTCTCACTCCTGATGATAAATCTTTCCTCTATACCCTTCATGGCTGATAAAACACTCACCTCTCTCCACTCTTGCTGATAACACTGAACCTTCTCACATCTGTGATAACAATGGACCTATTCAGGTCCTGCTGATAAACCATGAATCTCTCTAACCTCACTACTGATTAAACCAATGAACCTCTCTCTGGTCCTGCTGATATCACTGACCTCTCTCACCTCCTGCTAATAAACATTGACCTCTTTCACCATCTGATGATAACATGACCTCTATCACCTCCTGCTGTTACCAACATGACCTCTCTACCTCCATCTGATATAATGAACTCTCTCACCCCCCCTTTTTTTTTCCAGTGATAACACTGACCTTTCCACCTCATGTTGACTTAAACCATTGGACCTCTCTCCCCTCTGCTGATAACACTGACCTCTCTTACCTCCTGCTGATAACACTGATCTCTCTTCCCTCCTGCTGATTAACACTGAACCTCTCTCCCCTCATGCTGATAAACACTTGACCTCTCTCAGTTTCTGCTGATAACACTGACTCTCTACTTCTGCTGAAACACTTACCTCTTCTCCCCTCGCGCTGATAACACTCGTCTCTCCTCTCCTGCCTTGATAACAATGGGACCTCTCTCAGGTTCCTGCTGGATTTACATGCCTCTCTCACATCTTGCTGATAACACTGACACCTCTTTCAGGACCTCCCAATAAAACCTACCTCTCTCCCTCTCTCAGGACCTGCAAATAACACCTCTATCAAGTTCTTCTGCTAACACTTACCTCTCTCAGTTTCTGCTGATAACACTTACTTCTCTCAGTTTCTGCTGATAACACTGATCTTTCTCAGTTCCTGCTGATAACACTGACCTCTCTCACATCCTGCTGATAACACTTACCTCTCTCAGGTCCTGCTGATAACACTGAACTCTCACAGTTCCTGCTGATATCACTGACCTCTCTCACTTCCTGATGATAACACTTACCTCTCTCCCCTCCTGCTGATAACACTCACCTCTCTCCCCTCTTGCTGATAACACTGACCTCTCTCACCTTCTGCTGATAAACAAAAAAAAAATGACCTCCTCCATGGTCCTGCTGATAACACTGATCTCTCTAATCTCCTACTGATAACAATGACCTCTCTCAGGTCCTGCTGATAACACTGACCTCTCTCACCTCCTGCTAATAACACTGACCTCTTTCACCATCTGCTGATAACACTGACCTCTCTCACCTCCTGCTGATACCACTGACCTCTCTCACCTCCTTCTGATACTACTGACCTCTCTCACCTCCAGTAGATAACACTGACCTCTTCCACCTCCTGTTGATAACATTGACCTCTCTCCCCTCCTGCTGTTTAACACTCGATATCTCTCACACTCCTGCTGATTAACATGACCTCCTCATCCCCTCTCTGCTGAGAACACTACCTCTCCTCACCTACTACCTGATAACATCTGACCTCTCTCACCTCCTGCTGATAACACCGACCTCTCTCACCTCCCACATAACACTGATCTCTCTCACCTCCTGCTGATAACACTGACCTCTCCCACCTCCTGCTGATAACACTGACCTCTCTCACCTCCTGCTGATAACACTGCCCTCTCAAACTCTGTTGATAGACTGACACTCTCCCACTCCTGTAATAACACTGAACCTCCTCTCACTTCTGCTGATAACACTTGACACTCTCCCACCTCATGCTGATAACCTCTGACCCTCTCCCACCTCCCTGCTGATAACATTGACCTCTCTCACCTCCCGCTGATAAACACTGCACCTCTCTCACATCTGCTGATAAACACTGACCTCTCTCACCCTCCTTGCTGATAACAACTGACCTCTCTCATCTACCCGCTGTAACACTGTCCTCTCACATCTGCTGATAACTACTGACCATCTCCCACTCCTGCTGATAACCTGACCTATCTCCCTTTCCTCCTGCTGATAACACTGACTCTCTCACCTCCTTGCTGATTAGCACTGACCCTCCTCTCACTCCCCTGATAGCACTGACCTTCTCTTCCTCCTGCTGAGAACAATGACCTCTCTTCACCTCCTGCTGATAGCACTGATACCTCCTTCTCACCTACCGCTGTTAACATCTGACACTCTCTCACCTCCTGCTGATAACACTGACCTCTCTCATCATCTCCTGCTCCATAACACTGATCTATCCTCACATCAGGCTGAATTACATCGACCTCTCTCTCCCTCATGCTGATAACACTGACCTCTCGTTCCTCCTGCTGATAACACTGAACCTCTCGTCCTCCTGACTGGTGATAAACTGATCTCTTTTCACCTCCTGTGATAGCACTGACCTCTTTCACCTCTTGATGATAACACTGACCTCTATCACCTCCTTGCTGATAAACACTTAACCTCTCTCACTCTGACTGATAACTGACCTCTCTCAGTCCTGATGTTAGCACTGACCATTATCCACATCTTGCTGAGAACACTGACCTCTCTCTCCTCTGCTGATAATAGACATCTCTCCCTCCTGCTTTATAACAATGACATTCTCTCAGGTCCTGTGATAGCACTGACCTCTCTCATTCCCGCTGATAGCATGACCTATCTCTCCTCCTGCTGATAACACTGGACCTCTCTTCATCTCCAATGATGCCCCCCCCCCCCCCAAACTGACCTCACTACACCTCCTGCTTGATACCACTGACACTCTCTCACTCCTTCTGATACTACTGACCCTCTCTCACCTCCAGTTAGTATAAACACTGACCTCGTCACTCCTTTGTTGATAATATTGACCTCTTTTCCACCCTCTGCTGCATAACACTGACCTCTCACCTCCTCCTGATAACACCGACCTCTCTCACCTCCTGCTGATAACACCAACCTCTCTCACCTCCCACTCATAACACTGATCTCTCTCACCTCCTGCTGATAACACTGACCTCTCACACCTCCTGCTGATAACACTGACCTCTTACCTCCTGAATGATAACAGCTGACCTCTCACACCTCTGCTGAACAACACGACTCTCCCAACTCCTGCTGATAACACTGACCTCTCCTCACCTACTGATGATAAACACTGACTCTCCCACCTCATGCTGATTAACACTGACCTCTTCTCACCTCACCGCTGATAACATTGACCTATCTCACCTCCTGCTGTAACACTGACCTCTCTCATCTCCGCTCATAAAATGATGTCTCTCCCTCCTCTGGATAACACTGCCTCTCCCACCTCCCTGCTGTTAACACTGACCTCTCTCTCCTCATGATGATAGCACTGACCTCTCTTACCTCCCGCTCTATAACACTGTTGTCTCTCACCTCCTGATGATAACATGACCTCATCCCACCTCCTGCTGGAATAACATCTGTCCTCATATCTCACTCTGCTGTTAGGCACTGCCTCTCTTACCTCCTGTGATAAACTGATCTCTTTCACCTCCTGCTGATAAGCATGACCTACTCTCACCTCTGCTGATGAACACTTACAACCTCTTCTCTCCCTGCTGATAACACTGACCTTCTCATTCCTCAGTTAGCCACTGACCTCTCTCAACTCTGCTGATAAAACACTCGACCTCTCTCCCCTCCTGATGTAACACTTGGACCTCTTCAGGTCCTGCTGATAACATGACCCTCTCTTACCTACTCTGATAACAACTGACTCTATCACCTTCTGCTGATAACACTGACCTCTCTCACTATGACTGATATTACTGACCTCTCTCACCTCCCTAAGCTGATAACCAATGAAACTCTCTCACCTCCTGCTGATTTATTACTGTCCTCTCTTCCCCTCTGCTGATAAACTGACCTCTCTCCTGCTGATAACAAATGGACCTCTCTCACATCCTGCTGATAACACTGATCTCTCTACCTCCTGCTGATATATCTATGACCTCTATCACTCCTGTGATAACATGATCCTATCTCACCTTCTGCTGATAACACTGACCTCTCTCACCTCTTGCTGATAACACGACCTCTCTACCTCCTGCTGATAACTACCGGACCTCTCACACCTCCTGCTGATAACACTGACCTCTCCTACAGGTCCTCGCTGATAACAAATGAACCTCTCTCCCTTTCTGCTGATAACAATGATCTCTCTCTGCTAGGATAACACTGGACACTCTCTCAGGTCTGATGTAACCCTGACAACTCTCTCCCTCTGCTGATAACACTGTCACTCTCTCACCTTGCTGATAACACTGTCCTCTTCAGCTCCTGCTGATAACCACTAACCTTCTCTCACCTGCCTACTGTTAATGAGCTGTTGATTAGGTTCCTTTTGAGCTCTGATTTGTTGCTATGGGGCTCTGTATTGGTTGCTATGGGCTCTGATTGGTGGCTATGATCTGATTGGTTGCTATGGGTTTTGATTGGTTGCTATGAGCTCTGATTAGTTGTTATGGGCTCTGATTGGTTGCTATGGGCTCTGTTTGGTGGCTATGATCTCTGATTGGTTGCTAGGGGTTTTTTGATTGTTGCTATGGCTCTGATAGGTTGTTATGAGCTCTGTGGGTTGCTATGAGCCTGAGGGGTTTTGCTTTGAGCTCTGTTTTTTTGCTATATTCTGATTGGTTGCCATGACTCTGATTGATTGCTATGGGTTTTGATTGGTTGCAATTTGATTTTGATGGGTTTTATGGCTCTGATGGGTTGTTGGTTTGATTGGTTTTTTTATGCCTGATTGGTTTTGCAGGGGGTTTCTGATTGATTTTTTTGGGGCTCATTGGTTGCTTAATCTGTTTGGGTTGCCATGAGTTTCCTGATTAGTTGCTATGAGCTCTGTTTGGTTCTGGGAGTTCTGATTGGTTCATGGGCTCTATTGGTTGCTATGAGCTGTGATTGGTTGCTATGGGCCTGTTTAGTGCTAAGCCTGGTTGCTAGGGCTCTGTTTGGGTTACAGGGGTCTGATTGGTCGCTATGTATCGATTGGTTTCTATGAGCTTGATTGGTCGCTATGGACCCGATTGGTTGTAGGGGTTTGATTGGCTGCTAGGGCTCGATTGGTCGCTGTGGATTGATTGGTCACGTGGGCTCTGATTGGTCATTTGTGGGCTCTGTTTGTTGCTGTGGGCAAAAGACCCCAGTTTCATCATTAAAAAGCTTTGATAAAAGAGGCCCAGTGTTGTTTAAATTTTTTCACCAAAAAGATTTTTACCCCCAAAAAGGAACAGGTCACTATGGGAAACGATCCAGAAATTTTTCCCCTGTAGAAGTAATAAAAGAGAAACGATCTGGATCGAGACTCCCATAAACGGTTTGCTTCTGTCCCCGTGATGGTGCTGAGGGGTGATAAGAGATTAAACCCCGATACCAAATAGGTTTGAGGGGTTTTTATCGACAAAGTTTTAAAACGAAGGTTTTTTTGGATCGAAATTTCAGAATGTGATAAATTTAAAGGGTTTAAAAAATGTGCATCCTCTATTAAATCGCGCCTTTTTCGGCACTTCCCCGTAATTTTGGCGGGACAAATGAATTAAAGAATAGAGCAGGGGAATGGTGGCGATGTCATGACGGGTGTTATGGTTTTGGATTGGCTGGAAAAATAATGACCCCGTTTTTCATGACAGCCCTTCCTTTCACCTCAGTGTTTCAGCGTCTCATGGGGTAGGATGGGGGTTTTGCCTGGGCCAAAAAAGCTCAGCCCAAAAATTTGTCTATTTGCACAAGAAACCCTTATATAGCTCGATCCCCAATTTAGTTTTAAATTTGAGATTTGAACATTTTATGTATTAGCTAGAGAAATTTTAAAACAGAAAACAAACCCCTGAAATTCCGGCGGGGGGACGGGGGGGGGGGGGGGGGGCCCGGGCGAAACAGACAACTCTATTATAAAGAAAACTGATAAATTCACCAAACTTATGTAACATTGTGTGGAATATCTTTTTTTTACAGTTTGCTATTGAAATTTTCCTGGTATTGGGGAGCCCGAACTTATATTGGGTAACATCTTTTAGAACGCAATCTCTTTGTTAGTGCAAAACTCCATTTTATAATCAGTATAATTTCAATGGTTTTTCAATTTTACCCTTACCCGTGACTGTTTTATATATCCACCTGCACTTAAAATTTCAAACCACAACTTTAGTCAGCACAGGGGTTTTTTTGCCAAAAATACCTGTATCGACAAAAACACACAGTTACG
>JAODAL010028848.1:0-52647 GCA_025379985.1 Phyllomedusa bahiana | reverse complement strand
AAAATCCCCTTTAAGCTTTACACTCCCTCAGGGCCAGTCGTCGCTTAGTGATCGAGTTTAACCCCTTTACATTGAGAGTAATGAAGCGAACCATGGTATGGGAGCTTTCAACTACGTTTATCCAAACCTAGCTGATTCAGTTCGCAGCACCAAATATCGAAGCAGCCTAGCGCAGAGAGTACTGTCTTGGTTTGTAGGAAAAGGGGGTGACACACAAGGATGGAAGGGAGACAAGGACAGACTAAACAAATAACGCTCAGTAACTTACAGATTCAAAAACCACTAATAGAACCAGAAAGTGAGTCCAGTTCTTCAGGAAGCTAGTTCCAGAGCCGGGAGCACCCTGGTGTCGGGGGTAGTGGAGGTGCGTGACAAATTCACCTAGAGAGACCCAAACAAGAGCCTAAAAGAAAAAGGCTCCTACCTAGGGCTCCCCCCTCCACGAAACAATTTGACCAGTTATTTGACCTTCCAGAAACAGGGAAGGCAGGAAGAGACAGTCGTAACCTGAGTGATATCCTAGGAGGATAGACCAAAATACAATGGTATATAAGCTGAACGCCCTAAATAGTGCTAACCCGGCCCTAAGCCTCAACCACCAGGTGCTCACGTGTCCAGGAGAGGCATTGACGCTGCCTACTACTCTAACAAAATGAGTAACGTCCTAGGCCCCAGAGGCCATTGAGACAACATGGAGGTATGCGCCTCAACGCGGGGGGAGCGTCGGGGTCCTGGTCCCGCTGGAGGCTGTCCAGGAGAGCGTCTCTTACGGGGGGGGGGGGGGGGACCAACTGCCAGGCAGGGAGGGGGAGGAGCAGGAATGGACAGTTCCCAGTCATCAATTTTCGGCTGGGGGATCTTAAGAACTTCGCAGAAGGTCGCCAGGTCTGAGTGTGCCTTAAGCGTAGCTGAGCGGCCCTCCCTACGTGACTTGCGGGCTGCGGCGCCATTCGTAACATGCTGTACAGTAATTTAACTAATTAGATTGTCTAATAACTATTCTTTCCTGGCTGACGAAAACACATCACTGACTAGCTACTTGGAAGAGGGTACGGTCACCAATGTAATAATATCCAAGAGGGCACAGTTTAATAGTAAGATGTGTGCACAGCTTTCTTTCCCAATGTAGAAACCTAAACAGAAAAATATAAATATGAGCATAGCCGTAGGGGTAGTGTTAGGGATAGGCTCACATGTCTGTGTTCTCATTTCTAGTTTTCTATTCCATTATAAGGGTGCTTTCACACGATGCGTTTTAGGTGTGTTTTTTATGCATTTTTTTTTATCAGATATGCACAGCATTAGTTACAAAAAAAGCATAAAAAACACACCGTGTGAAAGCACCCTAAGAAAAGGATTTTGATAATAGCAGCTGTGCCTGATCCAGTAAATGATGGACACCAGTGATACCCAACAGACTTCATTGACTATAAACCCACCATGAATTTCCATCGTGTTTTCAATAATTTTACAGGAAAAAATAATGTTGTGTTATGTTTTTTTTAGATTTTTAGACATAACCTGTGATGGAGGCTCAGATGCAGATGTAAACCTGATCTTAACAGAGGTTTAAAATATAGGGAGACATGCATTTTTCACCCTTTTCTGGTCTAAAATGCGCCAAAGTGAGCCGGCTTCAATGTCGAATGCGCCTAATGAATGTGTTAGGCACATTGTTCGTAAGACTCAACACTTTTTAATGTGCCTAACATGAGGGGACGTTCTGGGGGCGTGGCACACCACACTCGTACTATTAGACACACATATGAATGCAGGTTGGCAAAACTAGGCGCATTACTGCTCAAACAGGCAGACCTATATGAATGTGGTCTGCCTGAACCTGAGGAGTCAAAGTGCAGCTAGATTTGCTATTAGGACAAAAAATGTCCCTTATTTCTAAACTTACATCAGTACAATAATAAAAAGTAATTTATCATAATTATCAAACTATATAAAATTTAATTATTTAAAAGTAATAAAAATGTTATCATATAAAAATATATAATATCCCAAAAATATAAAATATCTCCTATAAAATGTATTTAAAATGAATAAAATCTAAAACTAATTTTACATTGACTAACCCACTGATGATCAGATTTTTACATTTTTACTACATTAAATTTGAAATTTATTTTTGCTGGTCCACCAAGCAAGATCAGTGCCATAGTTTCTATTCACTGACATGCTATTCTAATGACTTTTCTTTTAGTTCCAGCCTATCTATAGCCTTTATACATATTAGACGCATTACTTATACGCCCAAGTTCCGTAATGCTGCAAACACACAGGCGAGGTGCAATGAACTTTAGACACCATTTATGAGCGCACAAAAAACACTTTCATACATTCAGGTGCATTATACACTGAAAAATAGATGCGAAAAAGCACTTTGATCAGCCTAGTTCCATACATGTCTCCCATAATCTGAACATAGCTTTAGAATGTGCAATAAGGCCAAAGTTGCACTATGTTTCAGCTTTCTGTCATTGGGATTCTGTGAAAAGTTTATTCCAACGTATTCTATGGTTGAGCCATAGAGCCAAATGTAGTCTCTTTTGCTGCAGTGCCACACTGTTTTTAAGTAAGCCGTCTGAAGAGTGAAGTCAATTAGTGGCTGCAGTGGTGACATTCCTGTGTAGAAAAAGCAGGTAAACAGAAGATAGTGCAGCACTGGATCTAAGGTGAGGATAAGTTTTTAGTTTTATTTTAAAAGGGCCCTAGTGAAAGAAAAATGTAAAATAAAATAAAAAAACTGACAACCAGATCTGAGCTCCATTTTAGCCCCATTTGAAAAAGCAACAAAAATGGACAGTTGTGATCAGGCAGTTATCAGTGACACCATCTCTTTTACCTGTCTGTTGGAACAGTTTTTTTTTTTAAAGCCCTATAATACATGCTTCTTCACCCAAAATGCACAAAAAAAGTGCAACAAGTGCCACACAAACAATGGGCCCCCACAAACTTAAACGGAAGGCTCCCTTGCTGGACCAAAAGGCACCTGCACGAGGTTACAAAAATGATGAACTTCACTGCTGAAGCAGGTAGAGTTCCAATACTTGCCCCCGGCATCAGAATGGGTTGCCAATCCAAACTTCAACCGAGGTGCCATCTAGGTGGCCACTCCGTAGAGTGCTGGGGTTTGCAGGGGAGAAAGGAACCATATGGCCACACATTCTCCCCCTAGACCTCTGGAGGAACCCAAAAGGGTAACGCATCCTTTGATCCTAACACAAAAAACGTGACACAAAAGAACACACAGTGACGTGAAAATTAAATTAGTGAATGTGCACAGTGATTTTAAACCCGAAATCCAACCGGAAATTTAAAAATTTCCTATTTCCTAGCCGAAGGCCGGGAATAAAAAACGTGGCCTCAGTGGGATGATAGAAATTAAAGTGCTGTGCAAAGTGCCATTAACTCAAATGGGAACACCCAACCCAAGTGAGTTTCAGGCACCCCAGGTTTGTCACTCCTGAGGCACTTAGGGCTCTAAAATATCCCCTGCCCTTATGGCTTTGATCCTGAGGCATGATTACTAATGTGCCGCAAGTTAATACAGCCACGTTCACAAACATCCTCAGTGTGGTTCTTCGTTCGGACACAGTCTCCCTATACCGCCAAGGGGACTGATAATAAAATATACTACATTTGATCTGTCTGATAAGTCTGTTGGAACAGTTGCTGCTGGAAATTGAGGACAGCGAGGTGAAATGTCAGGAGAAGAAAAAAGAAGGTTTTTCTTCAAACCTCCGCTCCAACTTACCACTACCTGACAGCACAGGGAAAAGAGTGGTTCATTGGGCAAGAAAGGGAGGTGTTTTATTGGACAGGTGTCTTCATTCTTGAGAAAAGGAGGAGGAAGAAAAGGAGGAGGGTATTATAATTCAGGAGGAAAGGGAGGGAGCTATGCAAAGGTCTTACACAGAGGAATTTGTGTTCTCAGTGATAGAAACTTAAAGGGGTTGTCTCTCTATAAGGATTGCTTTTTATGTTAAAGATCTTGCAAAAACAAGTCACTTTGCAATATGTGTCCATTACCAGTATCCTCCCTATTCCTAGATATCCCCTCTTGTATGGGCTGCATCAGCTCTTTATGTTGCTATAGCTACAGACCTGTTTGATCTATCCTGTTAGGCTGCCAGCACTGGTTGCTGTAGCTACAGCCCTGGCTTCTACTGCAGCCTAGTGAAAGTCAGTAAACACGCACCTGAATTCAAAATTAAACCAAGAAAACAGGACTGAGGTAAGATGAATCAATGTAGTGAGACAACCCCTTTAAAGGCACAAGTGCTACCGTGTTACTGTGCTTATAGATGGACCCAAGTCAGTTAAGAACCTCTAAAGATTACAGAGTGGCCACCCACCTAGATCCCAAATACAGCACCAAAATGCCACAACTCATCCCAGCAGCAGAGAGGGAAGCCAGAACGCTACATTATCAGGATAGATGATTATTAAGCTCCTTGAGCACACAAGCAGGTGGCAGCAGAAAGGGCACAACCACCTGGAAGGAAATTTAAAAAAAGCGTTTTAAAGCTTTTCAAGATCCCGGACATCAGGCCTTTTACAGTGTAGCACTAATACACAGTGCTTGTCCATAAAGATCAATGACTATGTCCACTCCAGGTAATATACAACCTACTGCATCAGAAGTAATATCCCATAGACTAATGCATGTTCAAGATAGATTGCACAACATAAGTCAGAGGTGCTTGCCTGCCCTGCTCCCAACAGAACCTCCAACACAGATGTGACTATAGCCTTGAGTGACACCCATCTGCTCCTGATATCACTGTACATATTTTTCCCTGCTTCTAGGATTAGTGTTGGGTTAGAGTCTATGTTAGACAATGTCTCCACAGCATAGAAAAACTATTCTATTTTCGGCAGTTTTTGGGTTCTAAAATTGCTGAAAATACGATTGTCCAGCCAGCCCATAGACTTTAATAGAAAAAACGACCTGTAGTCTACATAGGTCGTTTTAATTTCTGCTCGTTTTCTGGTACATTATACAACATGTTGTATAATACGCCGGCGTTTTGAGTTTTGTCCTCTTTTTCCAATACAATCAATTCTATGGGCCGATGGCAAAACAACAAGAATCCACAGCGGTTTTTGTGCAAAATGTGACAAAAATCACAATCGTGCATTGGACAAAAACCGGTCGACTTTCAGACGGTTTTTGTCCAATGCTGTGTAGACATAGCCTTAAGGTTAGAGTTTGCGCTAACTTTCCCAAAATGTCCTTCAAATGGGTGACAATTTCCAGAGGCCAGAAAACACATGCAGCGGTTTTTCCCCCATAGACTCTAATGAGATGTGGGCTTGGGACATCACAAATCCTGATTATTTTATCCTCTTCAGCTGAATTGCTCTCAAACTAAACATAGACCTATTTGAGTAACACTTGTCAAACCCTTTATGCTTCTTATAATCACCTCTGCCCATTTCCACATGACCCACAGTGGGTGTGACCCTTCAAAGAAAGTTTTAAATGCTGTTTCCTGCCTTGGAAGCTTTAAAACACTTCTGCCTTCTTATCATTCCTTGACACTTTGCTGTTATCATTGAGCTTAGGTTCAGCAGCGTCATCAACAACCCAGTGACTGTGTCCCTCGGGACTTCACAATCCCAACAGCACAGGGGTAAGTCCACTTTAATATATCGCTATATAAGGTGTGCAGAGGGATTCAGGAATTGTTTTACGAATGAGTACATATTCCAGTGAATAAAGTACAAATGAAATCTGTAATGAATACGATTAATGTATTCCTAGCACATAGGCACCACAACAGAGTGGGCAGTATTGATGTATTACCTTCATAGAAGCAGAACTGTGCCATGTTCTATTGGATAGTGTAATACTGAGATGTTCTCGCCAGAAGCATTGCCTTCAGACAAGACCATCATATGGTCGCTGCATGGAGACACCATATAGCAGCACATAAATGAAATACTCCGTCTGTCGCCATGTAGCCTCCTCAGCATTGTTCTGTCTTGTGCATGAGTTCTATAGAAATAATTCTAAATAATAACAACTGTCTGAGGAGTTATGCAGGTATACAGTAAATGTTTTGTAGTCAGCATATATTTTGCATAGAAACAGTAGATTGTTCCATAGTGTTTTGCTGCTGCATAATGCAAATATAATACACATCCGGATAAGTTTTGCAAGTCAATTGTATTGTACATTTTCCATAGAAGCAGGTTCAGGAATATTTCTAGCAATTCATTTTTTGCAAAAACCATGATTGCCAGTTATGGAAAAACATCAGTGACAAAAAAAACAGGGGGACACGAAGAAATTGGATGTGGGAAAGAGGGGGAGTGTGGCAAGTGATGTTGGCAATGTTTGGTAGGTAGGTTTGATGTGCAAAGAAAAGTAATGGGAGCAGTTGAATAACAGCTGTGCTTACATCATTTTTTTCTACAACAAAACATCATGAAAACCTGGCCTGACATATTACATTGCTTGCCCCCATTTTATTTCCCTACCAGACTACTACTGTATGTAATGATTATTGTATTTTTCGGACTATAAGACACACTGGACAATAAGACGCACCTAGGTTTTAGAAGAGGAAAATAGGAAAAAAAATTTGAAGCAAAAAGTCCGGGCTTTTTATTCCAATTTTTGGGGATATGAATTTTTTTCTTCTATGCTGTACTGCATATGGGATAAGTGATGTTATAGTTTAAAAAATTTAACTTTTATGGACGTGACGATAACAATTATGTGTAAGTTTTTAATTTGTAAATTGGCAAAAGTGGAGTGATTTAAAAATTTTTTTCACTTTAATACTTACTCCCTAGAGTACCTGACCACTAGGGGGCAGAATGCCTGGTCCTATATACAGCAGTACTATTGTATTGCTGTACATAGGATTTTCATTCATTCATTCATTACCTATTACACCCTTCTTCACAAAAAACATAAAAATATTATATCTTTATGTTTGAAACCTGAAATGTGGCAAAAGGTAGAAAAGTTCAACGGGGTCGAATACTTTCGCAAGGCACTGTACATGTCAGCTAAGGAAGCCTGCATGAGGCTTCAGCTGCAATGGCCACTGATCCCCCTCCCCTGCATTCACGTTGCGGTGTGTGTGTGTGTGGGGGTAATCAGACAGAGAAGCGGTCATTCACCTAGATGCTGCTGCAGCATCTAAAGTGTTAACAGCAGGGACTGAGCTGGCTCCATCCCTGCTGTTAGCACCAGTTGCTGGCTGTACTGATCAGCCACATGCTGCCTCTGTAGAGGGCTCTCTCAGGCCGGCAGGAGCCTGGGGAGGAGAAATGCTGCGGGAAGCCAGCAGTGGGGTTTAACCTCTTAAATACTGCTACCGGCTTCCCGCAGCATTGCTCCTCCTCACCCTTCTGCCGACCCGATAGAGAGCATTCGGACTATAAGACGCACCCTCATTTTCCCCCTAAATTTTTTGTGAAAAAAGTCTTCTAGTCCGAAAAATATGGTACATAATAGGGTTTGGTGTAAAAATGAAGGTGCTCAGAGCAAAACAATGCATCATACAATACTTTCATGGTGCTTAAACAACTAAAATGATTGTTTTTCAGTAAGAAAAACAAAATAGCAATCTGGTATATATGAACCTTTTAATTGCTAACAAAAATAAAAGAGCTTAAATGGCAAGCTTTTGAGACTACTCGGGTCTTTTCACCAGTTGTGATGGTGCTTTGATGCAGAAGGGGCCGTTCACATGGCATTATACACCATATCTGTGTTATCTGTTGGGGTACTGTAAAAAAAAGATACCCTGATGAAAATAATGACATAGCCACTGTAGTCCCTTAGAGATCAGTAAAGCAAATCTTCTGCTTTTTTCCTGTTGGTATGTTCTTTTTGAGAAGGATTAAAAAAGAGTGGTAGGCTGTGCTTTCGTGTCGCATATATTGCTGGAAAACAGAGCAAACGTAAGCCACATAAGCCTGAGCCTGGTTCGGCGTCGCAGCGTCGCTCTGCCATGAGGAACTAGGGGGCCTGCTTGCAGCGGGCCCTCTTATTCCACCGGGCGCCGTACAGGAGTACCGGCTGTACCCCCTGTACGGCGGCTCTGCATCTAATGGACAGCATACTCGCCGATCCTGAAATCCAAAATGTGATGGGGGAAAACACCGGCACAGAGGTGTAGTGCTGAACTTTATCCTTCCAAGCGACGCTGTTGGACAAGGTAGAGGCTCTGTCTTCTGATTTCTATTCTTACATGATCCACTTTGGGTGAATGAGGCAGAGCCGGCTCTGAGTTTAATCCCTTGCAGTTTCATGATGTGAGGGGACCAGGCTTCAGCAGGTGACTTGTCCTCTTCAAGCTCTTCAGGCTGAACTGATACAAGATGATTCGGGTTAAGATATTTATACATTCTGTAGAGATTGTGACATCATGTCCTGTGCCTTGTGATGTAATGTGGTCTATGAAGTCATGTGCCCTGTGCTGTCATGTCATGTATTCCGTGATGTCATAATAAGTACAGGTACAGTAGTGGTGCCTGGTATGTATACAGCGCCTTACAATTACACTACATCACCACCACTAAAAGGACAGAACTGTACTGGATAAATAATCATACTTGCCAACTTTTGGAAGTGGCCTTCAGGGAGATTTTGAATTGCAGCTAGTCTCCTTGATGGTTTGAGTGAGCCCCACCCCTTGATTTATATGACACACCCTCTTTTGCACAGAGCCACACCCCCTTGTCCCATCTGTGTAACCGCTTTGGAGGAAAGCTGATAAGGGATGTGGTATCCTTCAGGTTTACTGGACGTTGGATCTCCTAACCAGCATCCAAGCTGGGTAACAGCACATTAATCAGCTTTCCTTCAGAGCCAAGCTACAATGTGGTTCCTCTGCACGAGGTGATGTCAGAGCAGGCTAAAACCGACCAAACATTGTCAACTTGTGACTATGTTTGGCCCTTTTCAATCATAGTGTATATAGTGCAGAATATAGCAATTCTGTCCCACAAATATGTTATGAGGAGGCACTGTGTGGCTTGCACTGTTATGAGGAGGCACTGTGTGGCTTGCACTGTTATGAGGAGGCACTGTGTGGCAGGTATTATTATGAGGAGGCACTGTGTGGCAGGTACTATTATGGGGAGGCACTGTGTGGCAGGCACTATTATGGGGAGGCACTGTGTGGCAGGCACTATTATGAGGAGGCACTGTGTGGCTTGCACTGTTATGAGGAGGCATGGTGTGGCTTGCACTGTGTGGCAGGCACTATTATGGGGAGGCACTGTGTGGCAGGCACTGTTAAGGGGAGGCACTGTGTAACAGGAACTGTTATGAGGAGGCACTGTTATGGGGAGGCACTAAGTGGCAGGAAATGTTATGGGGAGGCACTGTGTGGCAGGAAGTGTTATGGAGGACACTGTATTCTTGACTTCATTATGGGCTGCACTGTCTGGCACTATTATGGAAGGCACTGTGCGACTTATACTGTTATGGAGGACACTGAAACATTGACATCATTAGGGGTTGCATTGCCTGCCTGGGACCACTATGGGAGCAATCCGTGACTTACACTGCAGTTCACTGTCTTACACTAATATGGGGTACACTGTCTGTCTGGCAATGTTATGGGGGCACTCTGTAATTTACACTTGTATGGGATGCATTGTCTGCCTAGTACTGTTAAAGGAGCACTGTGTAAATTACAATAGCAAGGTGTGCACTATCTGTCTGGCACTGTTATGGAGAGCACTGTGAGACTTACACTAATATGTGGTGCACTGTCTGCCTGTCAGTATTGTGGAGAGCACTGTGAGACTTACACTAATATGTGGTGCACTGTCATCCTGGAAGTGTTATGGGGCACCTTGTGACTTATGCTAATATGTGTTGCACTGTCTGCCTGGCACTGTTATGGGGCACCTTGTAACTTACACTAATATGGGTTGCACTGTCTATCTATTACTGTTATGGGGGCACTGTGTGTCTTACATTAATATTGGGTGCACTAGTATTTTTTTTGGTGCTCCCCACATTTTATTAATTATATGCCATGATTGTTTCAGATGAGAATATCCACTTAGGTTTTATTGTGGCCCTTGGGACTAGTGTAGCTCCACAATATTGCCCTTGGATCAGAAAAGGCTGTGCACCCCTGCTCCAGACTATATGCACCATTATACAGTATATTTGGTTCCAAAAAAAATCCAATTACACTTTGCGCAATGGACCGAAGACACACACGAGACTTGTCCCAAAAGCTAACAATCCAGCTCTTTGCTGAATGATCTGAATGTAATTTATTGATTTAGGTCAGATAGAAGCCCATGGACTGTGACTGCGCCCAGCAGTATTTACTAAGGTAATAGAACAAATACACAGATAGTGGAATACATGGGATTCCTTGCTGGCACTTTGAGCAGTTACTATATTGTTTGTGTATTCTTAGCTGTAGCTGTTGAAGTAGCAGTATAAAAGGCACGAGGTGTGCGTCAGGGCTCAGGATGCCTGCAGACTATTGCCGTCGGGATGCCTGCAGACTATCGCCACCGGGATAACTGCCATATTATAAAGCTGATTGAATGCAGAGATTACTTAGTAATAGGATGAGATATCCGCACTGTCCCTCGGAGAGAGTCTTACTGTCTACAGTGCATCCCGGAGCTCTGTGATGTAAAATCACATAACAAAGATATGTTTCAAAACTAAAATCCATATCCAAGGAAGCGAAATTGAGCGGTTTATGAGCTGGAACCTATGTGGCCCGAGACTCTCGGGGGTTTCCTCCTCTAACCACAGCTGTCTGCATCCTTATTGCCAGATATGGATTTATAAAATCATAGAATTGTCCTCTGATCTTGTTATCTGTTCTTGATAGTCTTTATTGGTGTTTCCAGATATTGTTCTATGGTCAGTGTTGAGCTAAGGAGCCTGATTTCCACCAATTGATTCTTGGGGCCCTCCACTGCAGTCGATTCTTAAGTCCCACCAGTGGAGATGATTCTTACGACCCACCTGTGCAGTTGGTTCTTGGGGCCCACCAGTGGAGATGATTCTTAAAACCCACCTGTGCAGTTGGTTCTTGGGGACCTCCAGTGGAGATGATTCTTAGGATCCACCTGTAGAGTTGATTCTTGGGGCCCAGCACTGCAGTCGATTCTTATGGCCCACCAGTGGAGATGATTCTTAGGACCCACCTGTGCAGTTGGTTCTTGGGGCCCACCAGTGGAGTTGAGTCTTGGGATCCACCAGTGGAGTTAATTCTCGGGGCTCACCAGTGGAGATGATTCTTGGGGCCTAGCCATGAAGTGGTTTCTTGAGGGCCACCAGTGGAGGTTATTCTTTAGGCCACCAGTGGAATTGATTCTTCGGGCCCACCAGGGGAGTTAATTATTGGGCTCCACCAATGGAGTTGATTCTTGGGGCTCACCAGTGGAGTTAGTTCTTGGGCTTTTCCAGTGGAGATAATTCTTGGAGATCACCAGTGGAATTGATTCTCCTTGAGGAGAGCACCGGTAGATGAGTGATGCTGGCTTGGCTAATATTCCTTTTGCTTCTTAAAGATTCGGTGAATCAGAAGAAAATTGAGGATTTGTTACAACCAACAGAGGGCACATGAGCTTCCAGGCTTCTTTCCCATAATGCCTTGTGACATGCGGATGCTTAGTAGAGGGCAAAAAGGCAATCTCAACTCTACACACCTTAACTGGTGCTCTCCTCAAGGAGAGATGTTTCCCTTTCTCAACCACTCAATGCCTCCCACTCAGCAAAGCCAGTATCACTCTGCTCTACACTGATGAGGGGCAAATATCCCAAAATGGCTGTATGTAGATGAGTGATGCTGGCTTGGCTAATATTACTTTTGCTTCTTAAAGATTCGGTGAATCAGAAGCAAATTGAGAATTTGTCACAACCAACAGAAGGTGAATGAGCTTCCCAGCTCCTTTCCTATAATGCCTTGTGATATGCAGATGCTTAGTAGAGGGCAAAAAGGCAATCTCAACTCTACACACCTTAACTGGTGCTCTCCTCAAGGAGAGATGTTTCCCTTTCTCTTATACATTGTCAGTAAGAATGTCCTCTGGCCTCCGGATAAATGCCCGTTACATTATATGGGACATAACAATGTTCTTTAGAGATCATAAAAATATTCTCTGTATTAAATTTGGGAAATGAGAATGTTCTCTGTGTTCTATATAGCTTAATGGAATACTGTATGCATTAACCCCTTACCAACATGTGACGTATGGATACATCATCACACCAGTAAGGAGCTCTAGAGAGGGTTCCCATGCTGAGTCCTTTCCATAGACAGCGGGTGCTGGCTGATTATTACAGCAGAAAACCACCACTAACAACAGGGATCGGAGCCGACTTTGTTCCCTGTCTGTATAACCTTTTAGACACTGCAGCAATCATGACGACAGTATCTAAATGAATAAGGAACGGTGCTGAGATTGCGGGGTGCCAATCAGTTACCATGACAGCTTGAAGTCTAATGAAGGCTTCCACATTTGCAATGTTAACATTACTACTACTTCCTGCCTTACATAGGATGTAATAGAACCACCATCTTGGTACACCCTTCTGTATTATTTATATATTTATTTTTTCAGATGTTCTTCTATGGTCTGAGAACAGTGTTGAGCTGGGGAGCCTGATGCCCACCAGTGGAGATAATTCTTGAGCCTACTAGTAGGGTTTATTCATGTGGCTCATCAGTGGAGTTGATTCTTGGGGCCCACCAGCGGGGTTGACTCTTAGGGCCCACCAGTGGAGATGATTCTTGAGTCCACTAGTGGGATTGATTCTTGGGGCCCACCAGTGGAGATGAATCTTGGGGCTCTCCAGTGGAGATGATTCTTGGAGCACACTAGTGGAGATGATTCCCGGAGCTCACCAGTGGAGTTGATTCTATATAATTTAGAAGGGTGTAAAAGTGATCGCGCCCCATCAGGGGACTCCATGTATCATTAAAAAAAAAAAAAAAAAATGAAAGTATAAAACATAATAAAAGATATTGAAAGCTCAAATCACCCTTTGCTATTTTAGAAATAAAAAAAAAATAAGAAAGCTACACCCATTGGTATCCACACATCTGTAAAAGTCTAATATATTAAAATATTACACCATTATTCTGTATGGTAAACACTGGAGTAGAAGGAAATTCCAAAATTGTTTTTTTGGTCATTTCACATCCCCAAATTGCATGTATCCCAAGATGGCAGTAATAAAAACTACTCTTCAGTCCACAAAAAATGAGCCTCAAATCAGATCCATAGGTGAAAAAATATAAAAAATATTGGTTGAAGAAAATAGCGCTGCAGCGCAAATTTAAAAGATAGAGAATGTGTTTATTTAAAAGCTAAAACATAACAAAACCCCTACATATTTGGTATTACTGGAATCATACCAACCTGCAGAATAAAAATAACGCATCATTTAGTGAAGACTATAAAATCTAAACATGGCGCATCATAGAGTGAACGCATCATAGAGTGAACACTATAAAAACTAAACATGGCATAAGTATGATTTTTTTCCCACATTTCATCCCACTTACAATTTTTTTTCGGTTTCCCAGTACACTCTATGTTACAGTCAATGGTACCATTAAAAGTATGTTTTGTTCCTCAAAATAAAAATCTCATATGTCTATGTAGATAGAAAAGTAGAAAACTTATGGCTCTTGGAAGAGCCATAAAGTGTAAATTTGGTGTGCCCTCAAAATTACTCAACACACAGCCATCAAAGTCTAAACCGCTGGCACAAAAACTGAGTACACCCCTAAATGACAACAAAAGTGAATACACCCCTAAGTGAAAATGGTCAAATTGTGCCCAAAGTATCAATATTTTGTGTGGCCGCCATTATTTTTCAGCACTGCCTAACTCTCTTGGGCATGGAGGTCACTAGATCTTCACAGGTTGCAGACACTGAAATCCTCTTCACTCCTCCATGATGATATCACGGAGCTGGTGGATTTAGAGACCTTGCGCTCCTTCACCTTCCATTTGAGGATGCCCCACAGATGCTCAATTGGGTTTAGGTCTGGAGACATGCTTGGCCAGACTGGCACCTTTACCATCGTTTTCTTTAGCAAGGCCGTTTTGGTCTTGGAGGTGTGTTTAGGGTTATTATCACGCTGGAATACTGCCCTGCGGTCCATTTTCCAAAGGGAGGGGATCATGCTCTGCTTCGGTATGTCACAATGCATGTTGGCATTCATGGTTCAATCGATGAACTGTAGCTCCCCACAGCTGGCAGCCCCAAACCAGGACACTCCCATCACCATGCCTGACTGTAGACAAGACACAATTGTCTTTGTAGTCCTCACCTGGTTGCCTCCACACACGCTTGACACCATCTGAACCAAATACATTTATCTTGGTCTCATCCGAGCACAGGACATGATTTCAGTAATCCATGTCCTTAGTCTGCTTGTCTTCAGCAAACTGTTTGCAGACTTTCTTGTGCAGCATCTTTTAGAAAAGGCTTCCATCTGGATCGATAGCCATGCAGACCAATGTGATGCAGTGTGCGGCGTATCATCTGAGCACTGACAGGCTGAACCCTCTACTCCTGTAACCTCTGCAGCAATGCTGGCAGCACTCATCTCTGGATATGACACTGAGCACGTGCTCTCAGCTTCTTTGGTCGACCATGGCGAGGCCTGTTCTGAGTTGAATCTGTATTGGTAAACCGCTGTATGGTCTTGGCCACCGCACTGCAGCTCAATTTCAGGGTGTTGGCAGTCTTCTTACAGCCTAGGTGTCACGGCACATGTTGTGGCTATGGAGGAGCAAGGTGCTATAGGGGTTAATCCCTCCAGGCGGGGGACACGCCCAGGGAGAAGCCTGGCTGTTAGGAGTGACAGCTGGGCTCCAAATCAGCTCAGAGGGTGTGTCACTCAGACCAATAGAGGAGCCCGGAGGCCACACAAATCAGCTGCTGGGGCGGTGTCCGGGCAGCTAATTTAAACTGGCTCAGTTTGGTTTATCTTTGCATGTGAAAGATTACCCTTCGTGTTTCTCCTGTTTCCCGTTTGCTTGTTGATCTGTTACCCTGACCTCGGCTTGCTTCCTGACCTCATTCTCGTCCTCTGATTCTTTACTGCGTTACCTCCTGGTTTTGACCCTTGGCTTTGCTTACGTTATTCTCTTGGTTTTCCGATTTGTGGCTTTGGCGTACCCGTACCGTTATCGACCCGGACTGTTGACTTCGCGTTTCCCTGACGACCCTGCACGTAGTAGAGTAGGGACTGTCGTCCAGTTGGGGTCTGCCATTTAGGGCAGCACATCAAGTAGGCAGGGACAGTGGGCTGGGTGGCAGTCAGGGCCCACTGCAGCTCCTCTGACGTGACACTAGGTCATCTTTCTGTAGAGCAATGTTGTGGATGGGAACAAAGGTTCTATATATGTGTGATCCTTTGTGTCTCCATTTTAATGTATTAGTTAGTGTAAGCCTCACATATATATATATATATATATTTATTTATAGTAGGCACATACCTATGTAATACAGCATGTAACAGCTGTCTGTATATCTGTTGTCACTAATATGTTAACAAAATGGCCGCCTGTAGTAGTTTGTAGAGATCGTCATGTAATCCAAGATGGCGCCTCTTCAGAAGTTACACCCTGTGTCCAAACATTCCTGAGCTGTGAGGAGTGGTCTGGAGATAAGGACGTGCCAATAGATCCTCAAAGCAAGGTACATATGATGCTTCTTATCTACTAATTTGCAAAGTATAAAAAAGCTGCCATTTTGTGAATAAAGCAGAAAGCACTTTCACAGCAACAGGCCATGTTGTGATTTATTTTCTCGGTGCAACCTTTGTTATTTTTAAGCTAATTTGGACCCCCACAAGGACAGAATAGCCCCTTTGAGGCTACTTTCCATTTCAGCAACAATTCTTTTTTTCAGATCCTCAAACAGTTCTTTGCCATGAAGTGCTCTGTTGAACTTCCAGTAACCAGTATGAGAGAGTGTAAGAGCGATAGCACGTAATGTAACACACCTGCTCCTCATTCATACCTGAGACCTTGTAGCACTAGTAAGTCACATTATACCGTGAGGGCATTTCCCCACTGCACGGTTTTCGGCCGTTTTTTCAGGCGGTTTTCGGTTTTTCAGACCGCCTGAAAAAACGTCCGAAAATGAGCAGAAACAGGCTCTATGGAAAACCCGTGTAGCAGTCCCCACTGCACGGGTTTTCCGCCTGGCGGTTTTGCCGCCCGCGGTCCGCCCACAAGTCTTGTGTATACAAATTCTTCCATCCAGTTTCCGGACAGAATCTGTGCATCTCAATGTGATGGGGTGGGCTTTTCTCCGCTCATCGCGGAGAAGAGCCGCCCCCCCCTGCGGCCGTGGGGACGGCCGCAAAACATTGCAAATAGCGTCCACATAACCGACCGGTATTTGGCACTTTCCGTGTAAATGGTGCCTGAAGGTAAAATGGGAAATTGAGCCCACCAAATTTACATTGTTATACAATCTATACACTGAACACTTTACATTGTATCAAAGTGTCATATTTTCAGTGTTGTCCCATGAAAAGATATAATACAGTATTTAGAAAAATGTGAGGTGTGTATTCACTTTTGTGAGATAGTGAATGTATGTATATATACAGCATATGAGAAAAAACAATATTCACTGTATTATTTATGGGACATTAGTGTTCTCTGTGTTCTAAATAGGTCAATGGCATGTAATAAATGGAGGTTATTAGAATGTTAATTATGGGCATAAAAGTGTTCTTGGTGTTTTACAGAGGTCATGTCAATATTATCTGTGTTCTGTAGCGGTTTTTAGTATGTTTGGTGTTATACCATGTCTGAAGAAGGGAGCTAGTCCTCTCGAAAGCTCACCATCAAATATATTCAGTTAGCCTCTAAAAGGTATTGCCTGATTTCTTCACTCTTCTACTACTTTCTATGGCTAACACGGTACAACATTATACTACTAGCAACCTGTTTGTAGTATAACATAATAGGCCATTAGAGATCATTAGAATGTTCTATGTGTTACTTAGAAGTTATTAAAATGTTCATTGTGTTCTACAGAGTTCATTAGAATGTTCTATATGTTGTATAGAGGTCATTGAAATGTTCTATGTGTTGTATAGAGGTCATTGAAATGTTCTATGTGTTCTGTAGAGATCATTGGAATGTTATTTATGTTCTGTAGAGGGCATTAGAATGTTCTCTGTGTTCCTTAGATGTTATTAGAATTTACCATCTTTTCTATAGACTTTATTAGAATGTTGTATGTGTTTTTTTTTTGTAAACATAATTTTTATTAAATTTTACAATAACAAAAACATATAATAATTGTCCATTAGATGAGATACCACTTGATACACAAAGAAATAATATAAGGCATCATTAGTACAAATAAGAAAAGTACTAAGCAATGAAAGTACAAAATATCACTAATGACATACTTTGGTATCATAATAATAAGAATGAAGCAAAAGAAGTCTCCATCTCACTAAAGAAAGAAAACAAAAAATAATAAAAAAGTAAACCCCCCCTCCAAAAAACAAAAAAAAAACCACCACAAAACAGTGGTCCCCATACGCAGTTATGTATAAGAGACATAATCACATACAAAAAACAAGAAGGTACCAAAACAGAACAGAAAAAAAAACCAAAGCACCATTGGGCGGAAACCAAAAAACCAAACATACCGCCAATATAATAATAATAATCTTTATTTATATACCGCAAACAAATTTCGCAGCACTTTACAATGTAGAGGGTATAATTACAGACAAAAAACAGACATTACACAGTGAAAGCTACTTACAGGTGAGACACCAGGTGTGAGGGCCCTGCTCGTAAGAGCTTACAATCTAAGAGGGTTCCTGGGGGGAAACAAAGGGGGAGAAGTGCTAAATTTACAATGGCCCAGCCATGTTTTATAAATATGGGGAGGTTTACATAAAAATTTGGTGAACCTGCCACCCTGACTGTACATCTATATACAGATAAGTACCTGTGAGTGCCCTAGTGTAGGGAGTAACAGAAATGTGTGTGATAGAAGGTGTGGGTTAGCAATTAGTGGTTTTGGTAGGCCTGCCTGAGAAGATGTGTTTTCAGGACACTCTTAAAACTAAGAAGGCTGGGAGTGTGCCTGATGGAAACGTGGTAGGATGTTCCAGAGAATGGGTGCAGCACGTTGCAAAATCTTGAAGACGGGCATGGGAGGTTCAGATGATTGTAGTCTATAGTTTGATGTCCGTTGCTGAGCGGAGATAGCGGGCTTGGTGGTTGACAGAGATGAGGGTTGAGATGTATGTGGGTGCAGCACTGTGGAGAACTTTATGGGTGAAAGTGATGAGTTTATGCTGTATTCTGTACTGGATGGGCAACCGTTGCAGCAAGTGACACAGGGTAGAGGCATCAGAATAGTGGCTGGAAAGAAAGACAAGCCTGGCTGCTGCATTCAGGACAGATTGGAGAGGGGAGAGTTTACAGAGTGGGAGACCGATAAGCAAGGAGTTACAGTAGTCAAGACGAGAATGAATAAGAGCAACAATGAGGGTTTGAGTTCCACAGTGAGAAAAGGACGGATTCTTGAGATGTTCTTGAGGTGCATGTGACAAGAGCGGGCTAGGGATTGTATATATGGGGTGAAGGACAGATCAGAGTCTAGAATAACCCCAAGCACAGTGGGCCTGCGGGCCTAGGAGTTATGGTTGGTGCCACACACTGAGAGAGAAATAGCAGATGGGGTTGGTTAAGTAGATGGGGGAAAAACAAGAAGTGAGGTTTTGGTGAGGTTTAGTTGGATAGAGAGAGGACATGATGTCAGAGACAGCGGACAGACAGTCACTGGTGTTTTGTAGCAGGGCAGGAGTGAGGTCTCGGGAAGAGTGTATAATTGGTGTCATCAGCAGTAGAGATGGTACTGGAAGCCAAATCTACTGATGGTTTGGCCAATGGGGGCTGTATAAATTGAGAAGAGGAGTGGACCAAGAACTGACCCCTTTGAGGGACCCCAACGGCAAGAGGGAGAGGAGAGGAAGTAGAACGGCAAATGAGACACTGAAGAAGCGGTCAGAGAGGTAGGAAGAGAACCAAGCGAGAGCAGTGTCCTGGATGCCAATGGTGCTGAGCATGCTGAGGAGAAGATGGTGATCAACAGTGTCAAATGCTGCAGAGAGATCCAGAAGAACCAACAACGAGTATTTGCCCTGAGATTTAGCAGTGTGGAGGTCGTTAGAGACTTTAACTAGAGCAGTTTCTATGGAGTGTAGGGTGCGGAAACCTGATTGTAGAGGGTCAAGAAGAGAGTTAGCAGAGAGATAGCGGATTAGGCGAGAGTAGACCAAGCGTTCCAGGAGCTTAGAGATAAAGGGAAGGTTAGAGACTGGTCGGTAGTTGGCAGCACGGATGTGGTCCAGGGAGGGTTTTTTTAGTAGGGGAGTTATAGTTGCCTGTTTAAAGGAGGATGGGAAGATCCCAGTGGAAAGAGAGAGAGGTTACAGATTGCAGTAAGGTGAGAGAGGATAGCTGGAGAAATAGACTGGAGAAGGGTGGGAGGGAATGGGGGTCGCTAGAGCAGGTGGTGGGGCGAGCAGACAAGAGAAGCCTGGATACTTCTTATTCTGTCGTTGGGTAAAGAGCTGAGAACACACTAAAGGATGTGCAGGGAGCGACGGAATGGGTGCTGCTTGGGGTTTGTGATGAGATGTTATGCCCGGATACTGTCAATTTTGTCTTGGAAGTGAGTGGCCAGGTCCTCAGCACACAGGTCAAGACCGGGGCCTGAGCTTTAGGCCTGAGGAGGGAGTGGATGGTATCAAACAGGCGTTTTGGGTTGTTGTGTAAAGTTGAGATGAGGGAGGTGAAATATTTTTGTTTGGCGCAGTGAAGGGCAGTGTGGTAAGTCCTGAGCATGAATTTGTAGTGGAGAAAGTCTGCAGGTAGCTTCGACTTTCTCCACAGATGCTCAGCACACCTGGAGCATCGTTGCAGGAACCGAGTCTGAGGCGTGTGCCAAGGCTGCGGGCGTCTGACTCTGGTGGTGCGGTGTGTGAGTGGTGCCAATATGTCCAGGGTGGTTGTGAGAGTTTCGTTGTAGCCAGCCAGGTCAGGACAGGAGAGGGAGGAGATTGGGGGCAGTGAGGACTGTATGGTGTCTATGAGTTCCTGGGTGTTAATGGAGCGGATATTTCTGAATGGGTGAAGGGCAGGTGTGTCCAGAGAAGGCTGAGAATTGATAGTAAAAGAGATAAGGTTATGATCAGAGAGAGCATAAGGAGAATTAGTGAGGTTAGAAATTGATGAGAGACGACAGAAGACCAGATCAAGAGAGTTCCCATCCTTGTGGGTGGGAGAGTCTGTAAACTGCAAGAGGCCAAGAGAAGAGGTCAGTGAAAGAAACTGAGAGGCAGAAGGAGACATGGGGTCATCAATGGGGATGTTGAAATCACCCATGATGAGAGTGGGCATTTCAGAAGAGAGGAAATAGGGGAGCCAGGCAGCGAAATTATCCAGAAACTGGCGGGGTGAGCCGGGGGGTCTGTACACAACTGCGACTCTGATGGAAAATGGCCGAAAGAGTCTAATGGTGTGGACTTCAAAGGAGGGGAAAGTGAGGGAGGGTGCGGGAGGAATGACCTGGTAAGTGCAGTGTGGAGAGAGAAGTATGCCGACTCCTCCACCCGGCCTGTTCTCAGGTCTGGGGGTGTGGGTGAAGTGTAGGCCGCCATAGGTGAGAGCGGCAAGGGAAGCGGTGTCAGAGTGCTGGAGCCATGTTTCTGTGAGGGCATGAGAAAGAAACAGGTCATGAACAGCAGTGAGTTTGTTGCCAACAGATCGGGCGTTCCACAGGGCACATTTAAAAGGGGCAGGGAAAGACGTACAGCGAATAGCGAGCAGGTTAGCAGGGTTTCTATGGAAGGAGGCGGAGGAGGAAGTGGGATGAGCAGTAAAGGAAGGAGGGCCGGGGTTAGGAGAGATGTCACCTGCAGCGAGAAGCAGGAGAAGGAAAAGCGACAGTAGATGGTTAAGTGATGAGTATGAGCGGCGTTTGTGCAGCACTATGCAAGCAGGCGATTTTGGGGTGGTTAAAAAGGGAGAACAGTGTGGGGATGTATACATTTGGTGAGGGGGAGGATAAAGGCGCTGATATGGATAGAATTGTCAGGGGGTGAGACTGGATGGTACAGTAGAAGGGAGATGGCTGCAAGGTAGATAGCATTAGTGAGCATGGTGAAAGAGTTGTGGAATCTAAAGATAGGTACTCACAGAAAAGCCTTCCTCCTGGCCCCCTTATGCCCACTTCTGTCCCATTTCGGTCATATTTCTTCAAATCACTTACAAACTATCACTTTCAAATCTAGCATTTTCAAATCATGCACTAATATAGATGCACGATTGACCCGAAGGTCAGATTGACCTCAGCTCACAAAGTTATAGTGTGCTCTGAGCTGGTCATTCCTATCATCTGTGAACTCAGGTGTTGTAAATGGGTGGAGTAACAAATGGCCCTTCACAGAAAACAGACTTCTATGTAAGATTTGGGATCAAATGGCTGAATAAATAAACAAAGGGTCATTAGGGAACACAGACCTGGGATGCTATCTGTTCAACATAAATCATTCAAATGCACAATATAATACAGCAGATATTTCAGAGGGATGGCTGAGGATTGTAGTTCACACACATACCTGTGAAAAGAGGGAGAAAGACATGATCAGATGATAGCAGGATGCCTCGGTCATATTTCTTCAATACTTACCAAACTATCACTTTCAAATCTAGCATTTTCAAATCATGCACTAATATAGATGCACGAAATTTACCGAAGGTCAGATTGACCTCAGCTCACAAAGTTATAGTGTGCTCTGAGCTGGTCATTCCTATCATCTGTGAACTCAGGTGTTGTAAATGGGTGGAGTAACAAATGGCCCTTCACAGAAAACAGACCTCTATGTAAGATTTTGGATCAAATGGCTGAATAAATAAACAACGGGTCATTAGGGAACACAGAACTGGGATGCTATCTGTTCAACATAAATCATTCAAATGCACAATATAATACAGCAGATATTTCAGGGGGATGGCTGAGGATGTGTAGTTCACCACACATACCTGTGAAAGAGGAAGAAAGACATGATCAGATTTATAGCAGGATGCCTTTGGTCATGATTTCTTCAAATCACTTACAAACTATCACTTTCAAATCTAGCAGTTTCAAATCATGCACTAATATAGATGCACGATTGACCCGAGGTCAGATTGACCTCAGCTCACAAAATTATAGTGTGCTCTGAGCTGGTCATTCCTATCATCTGTGAACTCAGGTGTTGTAAATGGGTGGAGTAACAAATGGCCCTTCACAGAAAACAGACTTCTATGTAAGATTTGGGATCAAATGGCTGAATAAATAAACAAAGGGTCATTAGGGAACACAGAACTGGGATGCTAGTCTCTATCAACATAAATCATTCAAATGCACAAAATATAATACAGCAGATATTTTCAGGTTTATGGCTGAGGATTGTAGTTCACACACATACCAATTCAAATGCACAATATAATACAGCAGATATTTCAGGGGGATGGCTGAGGATTGTAGTTCACACACATACCAATTCAAATGCACAATATAATACAGCAGATATTTCAGGGGGATGGCTGAGGATTGTAGTTCACACACATACCTGTGAAAAGAGGGAGAAAGACATGATCAGATGATAGCAGGATGCCTCGGTCATATTTCTTCAAGATCACTTACAAACTATCACTTTCAAATCTAGCAATTTCAAATCATGCACTAATATAGATGCACGATTGACCCGACGGTCAGATTGACCTCAGCTCACAAAATTATAGTGTGCTCTGAGCTGGTCATTCCTATCATCTGTGAACTCAGGTGTTGTAAATGGGTGGAGTAACAAATGGCCCTTCACAGAAAACAGACTTCTATGTAAGATTTGGGATCAAATGGCTGAATAAATAAACAAAGGGTCATTAGGGAACACAGAGCTGGGATGCTATCTCTTCAACATAAATCATTCAAATGCACAAATATAATACAGCAGATATTTCAGGGGGATGGCTGAGGATTGTAGTTCACACACATACCAATTCAAATGCACAATATAATAAAGCAGATATTTCAGGGGGATGGCTGAGGATTGTAGTTCACACAAATACCAATTAAAATGCACAATATGATAAAGCAGATATTTCAGGGGATGGCTGACGATTGTAGTTCACACACACACCAATTCAAATGCACAATATAATAAAGCAGATATTTCAGGGGGATGGCTGAGGATTGTAGTTTACACACATACCAATTTAAATGCACAATATAATAAAGCAGATATTTCAGGGGGATGGCTGAGGATTGTAGTTCACACACATACCTGTGAAGAGAGGAAGAAAGACATGATCAGATGATAGCAGGATGCCTCGGTCATATTTCTTCAAATCACTTACAAACTATCACTTTCAAATCTAGCATTTTCAAATCATGCACTAATATAGATGAACGATTGACCCGAAGGTCAGATTGACCTCAGCTCACAAAGCCAATGCCAATG
Source organism: Phyllomedusa bahiana (assembly GCA_025379985.1). Classification (NCBI taxonomy): domain Eukaryota; kingdom Metazoa; phylum Chordata; class Amphibia; order Anura; family Hylidae; genus Phyllomedusa; species Phyllomedusa bahiana. Next base: position 29,107 of record JAODAL010028848.1, on the reverse strand, counting down.
TGCTATTGGACTTCCTTACTTCCACCATGTAGAGATAAAGTACAAGTAAGGCAAATAGTGCAAATGCCCCCCACCGGGACCCATAATGCGTAAGGCATTTCGTGTGGGAAGGGTTATAGAGGTAGTCAAATATATCATTAAACTGACATATATAAAGTTAGACCGTAATAACAAGTTCAACCAGTGAGTAAGCAGGACTCATCCAAAAGAGGAAAAAAAAAAAAACTTGAGCAAAAGGACAAGTTAACAAAGGGGGAGCTGCCCAATGAAGAGAATGTTCAGGTTTTCCAAGGGTCCCGCACGCCAGCAGAAAGTAAGCTTTGGGTTCCTTAGGTGAAACATCTCCCAGAGAGGTATTTAGGCGGTGAAGTCTCTGACCAGTCTCTGGAGCTTGCTCTTCTTTTAGGCGTAGAATCCGGGGAAGAGGCCCCACTATCTCTGCTGTAGATTTAAAAAGGTGTCTCAGAGTCCCTGAAGCTTCTTCTGGGGATGTTAAGGCTGACAGGGTTCCATCTGGGTGATAGATTCGCAGAGTAGCCGGTTAGGTGAGGGCAAACTTAATGTGTTGGCGGTAGAGGGCCGAGCACAGTGATGAGAAAGCTTGACCACCTCCACAGAGAAATCTCCAAATATAAGAATCTTATGTCCCTTTATTTCCAGTGGCTGCTTAAGATTTTTAAAGGCTCGGAAGATGCTGACTTCCAAGTATTTGACAATCACTGGACGTGGGCATTCTCTCAGAGATAGGTGTAGTTGTGGGTCCTGCTTGGCTGAGGAGTCACGGGATCGCAGGTCTGGGCCGATTCTATGGGCTCTCTCCACTCTGCAGGGTTGGGGCAGCCCTAAGATTTTCTGGTAGTAGGCACTCACAAAAGGAATGTAGATCTTTTCTGCCACCGACTCTGGATCCTGATCAGTCGCAGGTTTTTTGCGGCGAGACCGGTTCTCCAAGTCGTCTATTTTATCTGAGACCCGCGTTGTCAGAGCGCATTGGGGCCAGGGCGGGTTGTGGAGTCCAGCTTGTTCTCCAGCTTTTGGGAGGCGCTGTTCGTGGTCATCGGTGCGCTGAGCCTGCTTGTTGATATCGTTCTGGATTTTGACAAACATGGCTGTGACTGTAGCGGAGATCGTTGCTGCCAATGTCTCCTGGATATCTGGAGCCATCTTCTGGGCCACCACAATGGCCAATTTTTTTATAGTCCACCATGGAGTAATCAATCGCGCCCTCATCGTAGCCATCAGTGTTATCAGAGGCAGGTTGCAGTAGTGGCGGAGGGTTGGAAGGAGAGAGTGGCGGTGGGCTCAGTGATTTATGTACAGTCTCAACATTATTTGTCTTGCTGTTTCTGGCAGTGTCGGTGATAATGAGCTCAGATTTAGCACCCTTTTGCGTTTTATTCGCCTTGCTTTTGCCCATTGTTTGGACGAAGCAGTCCATCTGAGGAATGGAGAATAGAAGAGAGATTCAAAGCTATGAAACTGCAATTGTGGTAAGTGCACTTTGCCGGCCACCACTAGATGTCGCCACAGCTTAAAACAGATGGATCTGAGCTATGTTATGTGAGAGATGAAGACAGTCAGCGGAGTCAGCCCCCACGGGCAGAGGGGGAGAATCAGGAGTTGGTGGGAATTCTGCAGAGCCCAGCAGGTGTGAGACCAGGTGAGGCAGCAGTCCAGTTAGGGATAGATATGTATATAAAGAGCCTCCTCTCTTAATGTATGGAGGACACAGGGCCTGTCAGCAGGCAGTGCAGCTGTGATAGACAGTCCGTGGGCAGTAGCAGGGAGGGGGGGGGGGCAGAGAGGGAGCCGCCGCCGCCTGCAGACACTTCCCGGCTCTCAGCAGCGGGGGAAGGGTCGGCTTTACACTGGAGCGATGCTCCTTAAGTAGATAACGGGGCTGTCAGCCACTTGTAGAGGAGAGGAGAGGAGAGGAGATCAATCACAGGAGCTGCTGACAGGGGAGAGTGCTTTATCTCCCGCTCCGAGGCGCAGCAGGTCCGTGCTCTTCACAAACCTTGCAGTGTCAGGCCGGAAGTCTGTCTTCACCTCAGCAGGTCCCTGGGCTACAAAGCTCTTCTCCCGCAGGCAGAGTCAGACAGAGAGCCTGCAATTAACTGTGACCACTCTCTGGTATGTCCCCTGCACAGTGCACGTGCGATGTGCCGATATAGAAGCAGATATGTAGCTGGTAGGGTCCCGATGTAGAGGAGCTCCTGTACTGTGTGTCTCTACATGCTGGGGCAGGAACAGGAAGTCGTTGTATGTGTTTTATAAAGGTTATTACATTTTGAGTGTGTTATTTGGAGGTCATTGAAATTCTTTATGTGTTTTATAGCGGTCAATAAATGATCTAAGTGTTCTATAGACATAATAAAGTTTCTATGGCCAGCTATAGTTAGTAAGTTGGTCAATATTTAGGGTAATCATACAACTTGAAGAGTATCTAATTTTGGCAGCTTTCCTGTAGTATGCCGAATGCGCACCTATGCTCGACAAGATCCAGCCTAGATACACCAGAACAGACACAGCACATAATCAATATACCCTCCAGCACTATGGGGCTTTTTATCTACTATCGCTATTATAGACTAATTATATCAAATGTCAGATAATCCTTGAGTTTTTTTGACATTTTTGAAAGACCCATGGGAACAGCATACAGATTCATGGCTCCATTCTGTCATAGAAGTAGAATCATGAGTTTATATGACAATTATGGACCCCTGACCCTATGGAGTAGGCAGCAAAAGTTTTGGTTTCCTAATTTCCTGCCCACTCAGCTGATCCGGTGTCCGCTCCACCTGCCCAGACTCATTCATTCATTTTAATGAGACTACATAGCTGGCAATGGCCACCATGTTACTTGTTTTGGTTAAACCGATTGGATGAAAGAGCTTAGGCTCAATCATTTGCATAAACTCATGGTTTTGGACCCTAATCAAGGTGATTTGGGGAGTCAGTAATGAGTCTACAAATTCTGCTGAGTAAGGCCTAATGATGTCGTTATGTGGCTATGTCCAGCTTCTGCTGGCCTCCAAATCTTGGGTATATCCAGGCTATCATCGCTGGATTCATGAGTATGTACCATCTCAATAATTTCAGGACCCCATACAGCTGAGGCCTATGTGCCATCCCATAACAAGGTTCCATCTTGTAGGCTCTTTTTTAATGAAATACATTGTCAGGGCCCCTGACAGGGATTCTGCCAATACCACCCTCATGGCGCCTCTGCTTGTTCTGCTGAGGGTCAAGAAGACTGGCACCATTTTACCCAGCACAATCCTCTCCCTGAGCCGTGAGGTTACTCCGGTTCATTTAATTTAAAATCCATTTTTAATAAAATCCTAACCATTGATATGTAAAGATCCTATCAAGTGACTTGACACAACATGCGTATTATGTAAGTGCATTTAGCAGGGAGGACACGAGGTGGGTTGTAGAACCGGTTCATTTGCTTTTCGTGCTAATGAAGTTTATTCAGCTATTGTTTTCTGAAAGTTCATGATGGTCTATCAGTTACCGCAACACAATGTAAACACCATTAAAGGACTGAAACTATGCAACCATCCAGGTGGAAATAGCAGTTCTTCGCTGGATACACATCGGAGTGGAATGGCGAAGGCCTATTCATGGGGGCAGCAATATTGTCAACCATATTGTCAACCTAAGCAAAATTAGAGCTGGGTAACAAGGCCAATTGCTAGAGTCTGTTTTTTTAAAACTTGCTGTTTTGCATCATGGTAGATGTAGTATACAGGCCCTGTACAATGCATTATACATTCTCAACTAAGCTGTTAGTCAGTCAGTGTTGACTGGTAGAAGCAGTATTCTGAATGCAGGTTTCGATCTGACCAGCCCCTTTATTGAGCTGGCATCAGTCCCAAAGGTCACTGCCCCACCCCAGTGAAATATCCAAAACTTATCTTTAGAATAGGCCATCAATATTAATGACCCAGAGGACATAGAGCATGCTTTGCTATAGAGTCAAGGAGATGTAGGAGATGTAGTGTTCACGTTTGCACTATAAATGATCCTTCTACAATATGTGCACTAAACATTGTGTCCTTCAGTATAGCTTTGACTGATTTGAAGCAGCATCGGACATTTGTACTCCAGACAGGTTTGGGCTGCCCACAGTGGAGCAGGAGAAATCCATGGTGGGCCCCTGGGGATGGTGAACTTCCTGCAGGCCTGAGGCTGCTTTTCAGGGAGATTGGCAGAAAAAGATAGACAGAAGGCAAAAAGCAGAGTGCAAGAGTCATGTGCAGTGGCTGTAGGGTGGGGCCCAAGAATCAACTCCACTGGTGGGGCCCAAGAATCAACTCCACTGGTGGAGCTCAAGAATCAACTCCACTGGTAGGTCTCAAGATTCATCTTCACTGGTGGGCCCCGAGAATCAACTCCACTGGTGGGACGCAAGATTCATCTCCACTGGTGGGCCTCAAGATTCATCTCCACTGGTGGGCCCCGAGAACCATCTCCACTGGTGGGCCCCGAGAACCAACTCCACTGGTAGGGCCCCAGAATCAACTTCACTGGTGGGGCCCCAGAATCAACTTCACTGGTGGGCCCAAGAATCAACTCCAATGGTGGGCCCCACGATTTATTGTTTTTATTATTTATTTTAGGGCACCATTAATTCCAGGGCGCTGTTCAAGCTAAAGGGTTCAAGTACATAATATAAGACAAATACAATAACACTAAGTAGCACACTGTTATGGAATTAGAGCGGACCCTTCCCACGAGAGTTTACAATCTAGAATGGAGAAGGGGGAGACTGAAGGTGAGGGCAGAGGTGTGTATTGTGGTATAATGGCAGAAGGGTTGTTCTAGGGTGAAGGCTTCTGAAGAGATGGGTTTTCAGGTTGCATTTCAAACTAGTAAAGATGGAGGAGAGTCTGATGTGTTGGGGGGTAATGTGTTCCAGAGTGTGGGGGAAGCACAGGAGAAGTCTTGGAGACAGCTATATGAGGAGCTGATAAGAGGAGGGCAGAGAAGAAGGTCCTGTGAGGAGCAGAGATTGCGTGAGGGATGGTATCCAGTGATTAGGGCAGAGGTGTATGGGAGGGGAGCAGGTTAAGGAGAACTTGTATGTCATTGTTAGTAGCTTGAAATTAATTTTCTTGGTAATGTGCAGCCAGTGAAGGGATCGGCAGATCAACAGCTAAACTGATCAAAAAGTCACACGGAAAATAAAATGAAAAAAATAGAGAATGTTTTTATTTTTTAAAAAGCTCTAAAACAGAACAAAAACTCTTCACATTTGGTATCATCAGAATTGTACCGACCTGCAGAATACAGATGTCATTCATACCAAACAGTGAACTCCATAAAAACATTTCCACGACTTTGTTGTGATATCCGCTGAAGACTTTCCACAATTTGCAGCATTTCTGGACCTTAATTAAATGAGGTGTTTTTTTAACCCCCATCTATAACTTCAGAAAATCTCATCATCCGGCATCTACCAGGTCCCATTGATGTCATTTGGTGGATTTTACATTCTAGCAGTTTTCATGTGTAGGCAGCAGAGATGAATCATGAGGTTTAGTAAGTGGTATTGTCAGGGGATACAAAAATGCTTAATGGAAAAATGACTCCTTCATGCACAGGAAAAGATAAACCGGCAGAATGAAGGAGGTCTGAAATTTCCATGAGACGCGGAGAGAGATTCTAAAAATGTCTTGTTTATCTCTGTTATAAGGTATCTATGTGGTAACACCGCGTCGTGGAATAATGTCAGATGTGCGGTGCTTGTCCCCAACCGTTATATAATCTCAATATAATTCACTATAATCTTATAAGTCTTAGGGGGAACGACCAACACTGTCTGTTGCCCATAGCAACCAGCCAGAGCTCATAGCAACCAACCAGTGCCCATATCAACCAATCAGAGCCAATAGCAACCAACCAGAGCTCATAGTAACAAACTAATGCCCATACCAACCAATCAAATCAGAGCGCATAGTAACCAACCAGGGCCCATACCAACCAATCAGAGCCCATAGCAACCAACCAGAGCCTATAGTAACCAATCAAATCAGAGCTAATAGTAGCCAACCAGTGCCCATAGCAACCAAGCAGAGCCCATATCAACCAACCAGACCCCATAGTAACCAATCAAATCAGAGCTCATAGTAACCAACCAGTGCCAATCAGAGCCCATAGTAACCAATAAAAACAGAGCTAATAGTAGCCAACCAGTGCCCATAGCAACCAACCAAAGCACATAGCAACCAACCAAAGCCCATAGTAACCAACCAGTACCCATAAAAACCAATCAAATCAGAGCTCATAGCAACCAACTAGAGTCCATAGCAACCAACCAGAGCTCAGCTTTCATTTCTTATACTACTCTGGAAAAATGAAAGCTGATCTCTGGTTGCTTGCTATGAGCAACAAAGACATTCCTACTGCTAGACACTTTTGCTATTTTAGGCCAAATAGGTGACATTTGTGAAGCAAACTTGCCAGGGTTTTGTCAGAAATTGCGCCAAAAAATGAAACACGTGGCGTGTGCAAGAATTCTGATGTACTTTTGATGCCTCTGATATCTACACGTTTAAGCATACTTGCCAACTTTTGAAAGTGGGAAATTCGAATGAACGGCCACACCCCTTAAAAAGCCACACCCACTCCACCTAGCTGCATAACGGCTCTTAAAGAAAGCCAGGTAGTTGCGCCCACTAGCCAGGTAGATGCCCCCTCTAGCCAGGTAGTGCCCCCTCTAGCCAGGTAGTAGCCCCCATTATCCAGGTAGTGTCCCTTTATAGCCAGGTAGTAGCCCCCTTTATCCAGGTAGTACCCCTTACAGCCAGGTAGTAGCCCCCTTTATCCAGGTAGTGCCCCTTATAGCCAAGGAATAGCACCCTTTATCCAAGTAGTATCCCTTATAGCCAGGTAGTAGCCCCCTTTATCCAGGCAGTGCCCCTTATAGCCAGGTAATAGCCTCCTTTATCCAGGTAGTGCCATTTATAGACAGGTCGATTCCCACTTGTAGTCAGGTAGTGCCCCCTTGCAGCCGGGTAGTGCCCCTTTAGCTAATAAAAATAAAATAATAAAACTACTCACCTCACCAGGTTCCCTGTGTGTCCAGCCCCAGAGATATCCTGGGCTGGCAGAGGCTGCCGTCCGAGGAGACTCAGCAACGCAGGGGGTGTGGGTATAGCCGTGCGTACAGCATACACAGGGTGCTGTACATATAGGGGAGAAAACAGGAGGGGAACAACCCGTCCTGACTCCTCCCTGTACGAGCAGCTGCACGGAGCGTGCAGCTGCTGACTGACTCTGTGCGGCTGTACAGAGTCAGTCATAATCGTCGGGCTGGTGAGGCGGGCGGCCGTGGCACCCCCTCTGATGAGCGGCGCCCGCCTCAACCACTTGTAGGAATGGCGCTGGTGGTGCTGGATAGCGTCCTGATGCTACTCCGGCGCCGCGGTCATTTAAAGAACCCCTGCTGGTGGTGGGAGGTTCGCCGACTCTTCCAACTAGGGGGGGGGGGACCCCCATTAGCGGGAACCTCCCGCCCAAATCGGGAGAGTTGGCATGTATGGTTTAAATGTAGTATCTTAGGCAAGAAGGAGGCATGGGAGGGGCAATGCTGCTGGAAGCCGGTGGTGTTATGCGTCGCCCTACTCCAGTCTTCTGCCTACTACATTTATGGGTGTAGGGAGCGGGCTCATGTCCTGAGCCTGCTCTATACGTAGCGGGCATCGGCTGTTCATTACAGCTGGCAACTGCCGCTAACAGCTGGGAAGGAATCCCTGCTGTTAACATTTTAGACACTGTGGCAATCGCAGCCATGGTGTCTAACTGGATAAGGAACGGTGCTGCTCACTGATCCTCCCTTCGATGCCCCCCCATGACATAATAGCAGTGGGAAAATCGGTTGCCATGGCAATCTGAAGCCTCATGGAGGCTTCCGTAGCTGCCATGTATGTACACCTATTACACCCTGCAATAGACAGAGTGAAATAGGTAATAAATGAAAATCCTGTATTCGGCAGTACAATAGTACTGCTGTTTATAGGGAGTATATGTGGTCATGTACCCTAGAGAGACTAAGTGTTAAAGTTAAAAAAAAAAATTATTGAAAGTTTAAATCCCCCTTTTGCCATTTTGCAAATAAAAAAAAATATAAAAACATAATTGGTATTGCCACGTTTGTATAAGTCTGACCGATAACATCAATAACATCAATTATCCCACACGCTGAACACTGTAGAAAGAAAAAAAATCCAAATGCCAAAATTGTTTTTTGGGTCAATTCACATCACAAAAAAATTGGAATAAAAAGTGATAAAAAAGTTGCATGTATCCAATAATGGTACCAATAAAAACTATACTTCAGCCCATACTTTTTATTTTTCCTATTTTCCTCCTCTAAAACCTACTGTAGGTGTGTCTTAAAGTCGAAAAATATGGTACTTAAAGGGGTGTTCCCATTGCAGACATTTCTGTAATATAGATAGAAAATACCATAATACTATCTGTAGGTATCACCCACCATCTTAAGAATGGGCCCCCATTCATAATGGAGAGGTAGCGCTTTAGCAATATTCTCCCCTCTGTTCTATGGGTGTTCCAAGTACGGGGTAAGCAGTTACTCAAATCCATTTAATGGAAGGGAGAATTTCGGCGGAAATCAGACCTCCCTCTTACTAGACACAGATTTTTGGGTCCCATTTAGGTCAAGTCCCAAAGTGGACCTATCCCACCAATTTTAGGCTTGTCCTAAAAATATGCAAAAAAAGTCTAAGAGGGAACACCCTTTAAAAATTTATACCCACACCTACCTGCACATTTTCCTTCTTGTAATGGGGGAAAATTTGCTTTCAAACTAAGCACGGCGGCTGTTTTTTTCTTTAGTGCTCCTACTCACAAATCACCAAAAATAAATACTTTTTTGAAGTTATTAATTTTTATTGCAATAAAAGGATAATGTTTTCTTTTTATAAATTTGTTTACAAAGCAGAATCATTTTAACTACTAAACAAACATTTTAAATTTTTAAACAACACAGAGGGGATATGTTTTGGATCGGGGGAATTGCCCCTATAGTCTCCTGCTTCCGGGTGCTGTGGGTCCCCCTCTTCCTTGCACTGTACTCGGAACGGGGATTGCAGCTATAAAACCCTTAACAGTAACTCCCTGCCACCTTCCTTTCCCATTTTCCACAGAGGGACCGTCGGGACCGAAAACCTATGTCATTCCAAACTTTCTTTTGGGACAACCTTCCAAACCGCATAGGCTACCTTAAAGCAAAACCCTTTTGGCACTGTACTGCGAAAAACCTATATCTGCGCAGTTGGCTGCAAGGGCACAGAAAAAGGACTTTACTGAGTACTTGTGCACCCCTAACCCCTCAGGAAGGGTTATCATTATTTAAACGGGGATAATTTTTTGACCACCGCCAAACTGGATTGGAAACCTTTGCTTTGACCCCGGTCTCCTCTTTATCTTTATTGTAGTACAAGGCGTTCTGCTAATCTTCATTATTTTGTCTTTGCGTCGTTTCCAGAGGATTGCTAGGGAAGCAAGACGCACAGCCAAAGAGCTGCAACAGAGCTCCGAAACCTACACCTCAAATCCCCCATTATACAACATGATAGGCATAGAAAACCAACTTTACCAACTTTTTTAAAAATAAGTAAAAACTTCTTTTAGTTTAGCACCTGATGGCCTGGAAACCTCAACAACAGTCCAGCTTTCATGACAAGCTGCCCCAAAGTCTAATCTTCATCTTCAAAATAACTGGCACTAATATCCCCCAAGGAGATCAAAAATTCAAACAGTAAGCGGATCCCTTTTGAAAACAAAATTCGAAATAACTTTTATGAGGGGCTTCTGGAGGGAGAATGGAAAATTGATTTTTTATTAATATTAATCCAATATAACCTGCTAATTATGTAACCAACTTTATTGCGGGGGAAAACATTGCCATAATTAATTAGGCTATGTCTACACGCAAAGAAAACGATGTATTTTCGGCAGTTTTAGTATCCTAAAACTGTTGAATGCAGCCCATAGACTTTAATAGAAAAAACGGCCTGTAGTCTACACGGGTTGTTTTGTCTCTGCTCGTCTTTTGGGCCATGTATTGGGATAAACACTTTTTATAATCGCCAATTTTTGATTTTTTGCGTCAATTTCCCAACCATCAATTTTTACGGCCACACCAAAAAATGAGTACCAACCGCGTTTTTTTGTGCAAAACATGACAAAAAGTGTTGGTCCTGCATTGGACAAAAACCAGTCGACTTTTGGACGTTTTTTGTCTGAAGTCGTGTAGACATAGCCTTAGGGCTAGTTCACATGGCTTATTGCCCCTAATTCGGGGGCGGATTCGCCCCACAATTACCCGCGCTGTGCAGCGGGGGGGGGGCCGGAACTCACCGGGCCCCAAACAGTCATTATTCACGGCGTGTACACACTGTAAATAATTTACATGTCACCTTCTCCCCCCCGGCGTATTCGCCGAGCGGGGGGGAAGTGGAACCCTAGTTCCTATGAAAAGTGGATTACCGTAAAGACAGGGATGGATTTTTAGCCGTACTGCAGCGCAAATACGCACCAGTACGGCTGAAATCTTTCACAAATAGCCTTTTAACAGGCCTAACAGTAAAATTTTATTTGGTTATAGAAGTACAGGTGTATACTAAGTCAAGAAAAACAATATATGAATAGGCGAAAAACCAAGATGACACTTCCTTTTTACTGTTTCACAAAAACTGAGTAAGAAAAGCGTACCACACTACACCGTTACAGACAAATACATCAAGCATTATTTATGTTCTCAAAAACTTTCCCACAATTCCTTTTTCAACAGCAACTGATAATACAATTTTTTTCCCCAATGATCAAAAAAAATATAGCATTTTTAAATTTTTCCACAGAAAAGGTTAGAAAGAGGGGAAAAAGGGAAAAGCAAGTAAGATTAGCAATGCACTGAGTAAAAGGACCATTGATACGACCAAAAATTCATTTATAGTACTGTGCAAACATTTTAAGGGAGTGTGGAATAAAACAGTTAAAAAAAAAACAAAGTAAGAACAAAAGGGAAAAAAAAACAAAGTCAATCAATATTTTTATGTGACTGCCTTCAAAATAGCATCAGTTCTTCCAGTTACTTGTACACAGTTTTTAAGAAACTCAACAGGAGGGGTTTTTCCAAACACTTTAGAAGAGCTACAAATCTTCTGTGGATATAAGCTTGCTCAAATCTTTCTGTGGGGGCCATAGCATCACTTTCAGGGCTCCTTGTTCTTCTTTAAGCTAAAGATAGTTCTTAGACATTGGGTGCTATTTTGGATTTTTTTTCCTGCGCAAATAAAAACACAGCCACCTTCAAATCAAAACTTCCTGATCAGATTGTGGCAGTGATTGGCATATCAGCTTTACTATTTCTAGCTGAGAGACATTGGTGATTGAGGGGTGTTAAGAGCAGGGTTAAAGAGTTAGTCTGTTAGTAACAAAGATAAACAAGCTCCTGCACTGCTCAGAAGACACCATCCCTGCAAGGGCACAAGCAAGAGAAGTGGTCAGTTTTAAACCAGAAAAACTTTAGTAAAAACAGGGAAAGAACTGTTCTAAATCTGAATGGAAGCAAATCAGAACAGCTATTTAACCCTTTTCACATCACATGTGAGGAAATTAACCTAGCTAACATCATAAAACTTTTATACAGTATTGTACAAACAAAAAAAAAAAATTTTTTTTTACCTCCTAAATACTACGGGTTTCTACTGGTTTTTTTTGGGAAAGGGTTATCAAAAACTCGCTTGTATTTCTTATTACTGTTAAAAGAAAGGGAGAATGGAGTGGTATACTCAGTCTCAGAGACTTAAAATTATCTTGCTTAAAAAACCTTGCAATATCAAATTGGAAGTATATCTAATTTTTACTTTGTGTGCTGTTTGGATTGACTTTGCAAAAAAGCCCCCAAAAAAGGTGCCATCACAAGAAAGGGATTACATTGTTTTAAAAATCATTCAAAAATACAGGGCCAAAAACCAAAAAAAGTTTCCCCTTTTTTTTTGCTTTATTCCCACATTTGTTAAAAGGGGTATGTTTACCACGGTAAAATTGCAGGGCATTTTCTTCACTAATTGCGCGCAAAACCCCGAAACGCCCCGCAATTAGGTTTAAGAATTACCTCCTCTTCCCAGGAAAAAATTTACGAAAGAAAAATGACAGATAAAATAATGGGGCCACTCCCCCCACCTATAGAAGTGGCGCGGGCCCAGCAAACTGCCAATTGAGCATTAAATGTTTAAAAACTGCGCATCTACGAAAAAAAGGACACGACTGGAAACAGCATTTCTTCCAATCTTGGGGTTTCCTCCAAGGGGGGCAAAAAAATATTTTTCCCCTTTACAGTAAAAAGGACGCCCCGTAACAGTTAAAGAGAGGATGTCCTGACAGCGGGCCCCATCTTTTTTAAAAAAATTACAGAAACTCAAAAAAGGGTCAGTAAAACCTCTCACCAAATTTTTTTAAAATTGTATTATAATTTTTTAAGGATCAACATTTAAAATATGACATTTTTGGGATAAAATTTTAAAAATTTATTCAGGGGTTACAGCTTGTTAAAAAGGGGTAAATTTTGTGAGCCCTAAAAATTAACAAAACACTATCAATGTCAAAAACCGGGTTTTGGCAACAAAAGTGAGAAAAACCCCAAAAGGGGAAAAATTTAAAAAAAAATTTTGGTTGCCCAATTTCAATATTTTTGTGTGGCCCACCATTATTTTCCAACACTCCCTTAAAGGGGTTGTCTCACTAAAATTGATTCATCTTACCTCATTTCCTTTTTTTTTGGGGTTTCACTTTGTTTTTCCCTGGGCCGGGGTTTACGGGCAAATAAAAATGCCAGGTCGGGTAGCAAAAAGCAACCAAAATTATTCCCCTAAAAAGGAGAATAAAAACGGGTTTTGTACTATAGCGACCTGAGGAGCTGATTACCCCATACAGGGGGATCCTTAAAAGAATTTTTTAGGGACACTTTAATGGAAAAAAAATTGCAAAGGGACTTTTTTTTTTCCCAAAAATTCTTTAACAAAAAAGCAATCCTTGTATTAAAAACCCCCTTTAAACTTCTCTTTGGGTCATGAATTTTCACAAGAGCTTCACAGGTTGCAACCACTGGAATACTCTTCTGCATCTTCATAATGACATCATGAAGCTGGTGGATGTTAAAGAGCCTTTGCACCGCCCCCTTTAGTTTTCAGGTTTCTCCACAGTTTGGTTTAAGGGGGTTTTTAGGGCCCTGGAAAACATGCTTGGCCAACCCAAACCCTTTTACCCTAATTTCTTTTGCAAGGCATTGGGGGCCCCCTTGGGGGTTGTTTTTTGGGGTCGTTATCAAAAGGGGGAATATTGTCCTCCCTTCCCATTTTTTTTGAAGGAAGGGGTTATTTTTCCAGCTTCAGTATGCACATGTTATTTGGGCATTCTTTGGTTCCCTCAATAAACTGAAAGCTTTCCCACAGCCAGAAGCATTTAAAGCGGGCCCCAAAGTCATGACACTCCCACCACCTTTGCTTAAATTTTGTAGGCAAGACCCCACTTGTCCTGTACCCCCTCCCCCTTTGGTTGCTGCCATACGGGCTTGACAAAAAGGGGAACTAGACAAGTTTTATCTTGGCCCTCATCAGACCCCCCAGGAAAAGTTTCAGAAATCCATTTTCCTTAGCCCCTGCTTTTTTTTCCAGCAAACTTTTAAAAAGAATTTTTTTATGCATCATCTTCAAAAGAGGTTTTCCTTTCGGTTTTACACCCTTGCAAAACCAAAATTTGAGGGCAGAAATGTAGAAAATGATCTCAGCACTGACGGGCTGATCTCCCAGCCCGTACTTCGCCCCCCAATTTCGGAAAGCACTCCTTTTCCTCTTTTGAAAAACAATCTCGGATATCACACTGATTATTTTGAACTCAATTTTCTTTGGTTGACCATAAGAGGCGGGTTCCCTGAGGGGAAAAAAAACCGTTTTTTTTTAACCACTTTTATAGTTTTTTGGGGGCCCCCAAAGTTTGCAGCTCATTTTTCTGGGTTTTGGGAAAATCATCTTACAGCCTAGGCCATCTTCAGGTGAGCAACAATTCTTTTTTCAGACCCCTTTAAAAAATTTCTTTCCAAGGTCCCCCATGTTGAACTTTTAGTGCCCCAATTATGAGAGCAAAAAACCCCCAAATTTTAATACACCGAGACCTTGTAACACTAACAAGCACATGATACCGGGGAGGAAAATGGCAGATTGGGCACAATTCATTTTTTTTTACCAGGGGGTTTAGACATTTTTGACGGGTGTTTAGTTTATTTTTGGGACAAAACCAAAAAAATTTCCCACTTTAGGTTTGCCCCCACTGGCAGGTTTTCATGGGTTTTTTTCGGGAGGGTTTTTTCCCCCCCCCCGGACTGTAAAACCTTTTACATTGTTTTAAAAATCGAAACGTTTTGGATCCACACGCTTGGAAATTTTCCACCGTGACGTTTTTTGACCCCGGGCTGGGAAATTTAAAAAACTTTAAACAAATTCATTCTTTCGGGTTTTTTTCCCGGGCAGAACATGAACATTTTGGGGTGTAAAGGGGGACAGCTTAATCCGGCAAACCACGGACAAAACCCCGCCCCCCCCCACAAAAATTCCCAAAAAAAACCCAAAACACCCAAAAATCCGACCGGTTTTTTGGTCTTTTTCGTGGGAACGCACCCCCTTAACCCCAACTGGGACACTGACTACTTTAAATTTTTATCCCAAAAATTTTAAAAACTTCAGTGTTGTCTCAAAAAAACATATAATATTATTTACAAAAATGTGAGGGGGGCACTCACTTTTGTGAATGATTTCTGTCCACCAATTAATTTTCCCTTTTTTCAGATGTGTATTGATAGTGAAAAACATATGCGGTGCACACCACCGGGAAAAAACATCTCGGTTGGCGTCTAGATCTCCTTTACAAAAAAGGGATAAATTAAACTAAATCCCCGGGTTGGAAAGGGGGCGGTAAAATGGGAAAAATGTAACAAATACTGAAAAGAGAAGACTTAAAAAGTCCCCTTAAAAGTGGGAGGATAAAATAAGGGGATGTGAAGTCCCCAAAGAACCCTCTGCTGACCAGACATGAAGGAAAGAAGGACCACTCAGCTGAACAACGAGCTGTGACACAAGGTGCAATTTTAATAACTTTTTTCTTTCTTTTTTCAGTCAGCTGCTGCTAGTAACAGACATTTGCCTCACATTTTATGATCCTCAAAAGCAGAGGGGTTACAGAATCTTGCTCATTAGAGTTTTGCTCCACTAATTTACAGGTTTGAGCCAAGACTGGTAGATTATTACAGATCAGTCAGTAACTGCTTTTCTAATATGCATTGCTGCCCCTCCCCCGTGGGCCAAATCTTTCACTGCAAGAGTGATGTTTTACAAACGCCCATTTTTGCTAAGTTATGGTATTTGGTTTTCATAAGTTTTGGACTGGGGTTTCTTTGCGCCCACTTTAAAAGGAGCTGATTCCCTTTGGGGCTCCTCCCCCAAAAAATTTAAAATTTTCCTGCCTTTCCCCTTTTATCTGCATGTTTTCCCAGTTTCCCCTATGCTGTTAAAAACCAGTGGAAAAAACAAAAAATTTCAAACCCAAAAGTAATCAAGATGGGGGAAAATGCGGAAATTTTCCCCCCCCCAAAAAGCCTTTAAGGGATCAGGGCACTGGGAAAGGCAAAAATAAAAAAACTAAAAAATAAAAGTCCCCCCTTCCCAATTAAAACAATTTTTTAAAAAAAAATAAAAAAATACAAAAAGCTGGAAAAGCCAAAACTTTAAGAAAAAAGCCCCCTACATAAGGAAAAAGATTTACCAAAAAACACTGCTACACAAAACCAGAAAACCAAGGCAAAAATTTTCAAAAAAAATTTTACTAAGACCCCCATAAAAACCAAATTATAAACCCCCAGACTGGTCAAAAATTTCCCCTGGTGCCTTAGGGGGAAAAAGAGCAAAATAGCGCCCCCCCCAATAGCAAAATTTAGCCCACTTTTTTACCTCCAAGTGCACCCCATTTTCTGCCCCGGTATTAAGTTGACCTAGGGTCTTTTCCAACCTTCGCCTACCTGTCTCTGGGGCCCCGATGACCACATACAACACCACGTAGGGACAAAAATTCCACCCCCGAAACATGACCACAAAGGAAATAAATAACACACCCTACCAATTTCGAAAAATAAACCCCTTATACACATCCCCAAACCACACGTGACCCAAAAAGTGGTAAAAAAAACCCGGGTTTTATTTCGGTTTCTTTCCCCACAAAAAAAACCCTTTAGCAATGTGAATTCTTGCTTTTCTTTTAAAATTTTCCTTAATTATGCTTTTTAATTTTGAAGAAAGGGTAAAGGTTTGGCTACCTTTTTTTAAACATCAAAGCTTTTTTTTTTGGTGCGGTCAACGTTTTTTGGCCCTTTATGTAGCATTGGGAAAATTTGGGGGGCGAGGAGACTACCCAACCGTTTTCCCGCCAGGTTTAGGTGATTAATGTCCCAAAATGAACTCTAACCCATTAAGCAATTTTCTGCGTTTAAAAACCAGTGACCACGGAGACGTTTTTTTTCTGATAAGTCATTCTCCTTCCCCTGAAGAGTTGTTCCCCTTTCCCTTGGGTGACCTTGAGGGCCATTATGACTTTTTTTTAAATCACAACTTGTCCAAATTTTCGGAAAAAAAACCCCACCCAAAAATCTTTTGAATTCTTACTCTTTTCTTTCCAATTCCCCCCTCTGTAAAAACTTTCCATCAATACGCCCCAAATGGTAATAATGGGCCCCCTTTTGACCCAAACAATTAAAAATCAACCTTTTTTAAACCCGGGTGGAAAAAGGGAGTAAAGGGAAGGGGTTTAAATGCAAACCCAAAATTAGGTAAGCAGGCAGTTAGACCCCCTTTTAGTTAGATAGTCCCCAATTAGACAGGTAGATTCCTCCCAAATTCCCTAGGTATAGTGGCCCCCCATTGATGGGAATTTTACCCCCTTCCCCTTAGGCGGGTTGTTTTTAGGCCCCTTTTGGTAGGCTTTAGGTCCTTTTTAAAGGTTAGGTAAGGGGGCCCTTTTTTGGTAGGTTTTTTGTTTTCCTGGTAGGAAAGGTATGGTCCCTCCGTCAGAGAAAGGTTTATAGGGGACCCCTGAAAGGTAGGAAGGTTTTTAGGGCCCTAGGGTAGGGAGGTAGGTAAATAAGCCCCCTGTAGGTAAGAAAGATATAGAACCCCTTTTTTTAGGTAGTTTATTTAGGGCCCCTGTGGATTTTTTGGGTTTGGTATGTGCCCCTTTTGGGTTAGCTATTTTTTTGCCCTCTGTAGTAGATTTGAGTCCCCCTGTAGATAGGAAACATAAGCCCTCTGTAGGTGTGATAGGGAAATTCAATGGTTTCCTTATTGTATGTTTTTACGAGCCCAAAATTGGTGTTTATTCGGGGCCTTTAAAAGGGAACCAAAAAAAACAAAAATTTCCCGAAGTTGTATGTCTGAATGAGTTTGAAAGTTTATTTCCAATCCCATTTGAGTTAAAAAATTTTTTTTTGGGTTTCTTCCCAAAAAGGGATAATAAATTAGTAGTTTTAAATTTTGTGCCCTACAAGGTATGGGAAAGAACATAAATTTGAAAAAATTTAAACCAATTAGTCTTTTTTTAAAAACTAGTAGAAAAAGAAAACAAATATATTATTTTTTTCAAAAACCCTTTGGGACTTTGTTTTGGGAAGGCCCCTACAGTGAGTATTTTTTAGACTTTTTTGGGTTTTTTAAGGGGCTCACATGAGATTGAAACATGGACATGCCCTTTTTTTTTTTTCTCGGGGGGGCCCCATATAGAAAAAGAGAGAATTCGAAATTGTTTTAAATTTCCCAAGTATAATAGGAGATATCTCTCATTTTTACCCTTCAAATATTGTAGGTTTAAATTGCCTTTATTTAAGGGGAATACAAAAAAAGGGAAAGGCAGTTTCAAGTGGAGGATAGAAACAAGGGGAAATGTTTCCCTAACTTTTTTTTTTTTTTTCCCCCAAATTTTGAGAGGGTTTTTTTAAAAACAGAACCTCAAAAATTTAATCAGGTTAAAATTCAGGTGCCCTAAGGGTTCAACTGCGGGAAATTGCCTAGCCCCTTCACCAGATTCCCGCATGTGCTTTCTGTTTTTTTAAAACCCCTTTTTCAATACCTTTTATTCTGGTCTTTCAATTTTGGATCTGTCACCCCTTTTCACATAATTGAAATTATTTTAAAATTAAAAAAATTTATAAAGCAAAGATTATTATTAAAAACTAAAAGGTTTGAAATTTATTCCCAAAAACCCACCTCCTTTCCCCTTTAAACCAAAGTTTGTAGTTTTAAGAAGGAAAAAGTGCTATCCCCCATGTTTCTTTTTTTCAT
Organism: Phyllomedusa bahiana; assembly: GCA_025379985.1. Classification (NCBI taxonomy): domain Eukaryota; kingdom Metazoa; phylum Chordata; class Amphibia; order Anura; family Hylidae; genus Phyllomedusa; species Phyllomedusa bahiana. The sequence continues at coordinate 10,691 of JAODAL010028848.1, read as the reverse complement.
TGATGTTCTTTTAAAAAATTTCTCCCTGAAATCTTTTACCTGGTCTATTTTGCAGGGCGGACGGGCAGGCCCCCAATATGGGGTCAATGTAGTGAAAAAAATTTTAGTCCAAAATGGCGAAATTCCACCAAAAGAGGAATTTAAGATAATCTAAAACTATAGCATGTTGTTTTTTTGTTTGATTAACTGCTCTTTTGGGTTGTTGGTAGATTTACCATTTCCCAGTATGAATATATTGATCTTCAAAGATGTCGGGGGCCTTTCTACTTAATTTATCCCATTCTCATAAACCTTTTGGCCCATATGAAGTTGTACTGGCTATTTTTTTCCCAAAAAAACCCATTTTCTTACATGTGGCCTAAATTTTTTCGGGTTTGTTTTCGCTCCCTTTTTAAACCTTAAATTTTGGGTAGGGGGAAAATTTTGTTTTACAGGGTTTTTTCATTTGACACGTTTACTTTTGTTGGGGGCCCCAGTCTTGCTAGGTACGGAACCATTACTTGCCACAGGTACCCATTTATAAGCATTGTTACCCAAAACCCCAAAAAAAAACATTTACGTGGTTGTTTTAAAAAAGTTTGAAGTTCCCCATGTTTTAATTGATGTGCATAGTGTATTTAATCGTTTTCCCTTTGGGGACACTAAAAAATTTTCTTTGCCCCCAAATGGGTTTAAAATTTTTTTTTTTTTTTTCCTTAGAGGTGGGCCCCAAATTATTAAGATTGGGTTTGTTAGGATGTGTCAGATGATCAAAATTTGGGGACTTTACAGTACCCCCCCCTTTTGTTGAGACAATGGGGTTGGGCCTTTGCGAAGGAAAGGAATGGGCCCTTTCCCCAAAAAGCTTTTGTGTATTTCCCTTTTCTAATAATGCAGGATTCCATGCTATGGAAGAAAGCTTCCAGTTGCTGAAGTTTCTCCCAAAGTAATTTGGATACCTTTACTGGGAAATTTTTTTCCTAAGGGAAAGACTTTTTTTTGAGTGTCCTTTAAAAACCAAACTCCCACCTCTGAAGGCCATTATCGGTTTTCCTTCTGTGTTTGACAACTTTGGCCATCCCCCCAAGGAAAGGGGAAAACCCAACCTACAATTGGTATGGGAACACTGGGTTTTTAACTTGTTTAGGTGGGGGTGTCATTATGAAAAAAGGAAAAGGGGATTTTTTTGGTTAAAAAATACACCAAACTTTTCCCTCTTGAGTCAAGGGAACAGCCTATAAGCCCCCCCCCCCCCCCCCCCCCCCCTTTTTTTTGGAGGAGGTTTGGACCGGGGCTTTTGGTGTACAACCCAAACCAATCTGATACGTTTATTTCCTTCTTTTTGGGAACATGTGGTGTTTTATGAATTAAATTGGGCCCATTCTTTTTAAGTGTGTTATTTTTGTCCCTCTGCCCAGGATCAGCTGCAGCAGCATCATAAAGGGAGAGTCGTATCTTTGGGTGTAGCACTTTCTTGCAGGGGGGAAGAAATGGACCCAATTGGGCCCTTTAACTTAAGTTTCCCCGAGGTGCTTTTTGGGTCACCCAGCACTTGGAAGGGACCGTAAACCTTGGTCCAAAGCTTTTCTCAGTGTCTCTTTATCACCCCCCTGTTTTCTGGCTAAAAAGATTTGTTTTCCCCCTCTGGGGAAAATTCGGATCGGAATGGAAGAATACATTGATAATTTTGTCATTTTTTAACCCTTTTACTTAGCGACGGGCACATAGGGGCCCAATGTGCCATGCTGGATTTTTGCATTGCGGGGGGAAGTGAAACCCCTAATCGGGGGGACATTAAAAATTAGTATCTAATGGGGAGAAAAGGGCCTGTCATTTTTTTTGGCCCCTACCTTCCCAAAGAACAAGGTCTAAAGGGAAGACATCTGTCCGGGTTCCCTTTTTCTAACTCTTGGTTTTTTTGAATTTTTTAATTTTTTAATTTTCCTTTTAGTCTCTCTATTTTGCACTGCTCTGGGATGAATGGGGGTGGTCCCGCAACTTTAAATCCCAAAGGGCCCTGCATTAGTGTTCCCTTTAACTTCCCCTTTGGGGAAAAAGGGGGGTACCTTTTGTCTGTTTTCAATTCCCCTTCCGGTACTCCATCCCTGCCCCAAAAAACCTCACTCAAAAAGTTTCTTTTGCTTTTTAACCTGTGCAGGGGCTTTCTTTTACGGGAAAAATGCTTCCGGCCACCCTTTGAAAAGGATAAAACCCCTACAAGACATATTCATACTTGCCCCAAAGGGGGGAAATTTGAATATAATCTTTTTTGAATTTGGGGAAAAGGTTAGATTTGACTTGGTTTATTTTTTCGGGGTGTTCTTACGTTTTGCCCCGGGTTTGGTTCAGTGCAAAAAATTCATAAAAACCCTTGTACGAGTCTCCAACCACCCAAATTTGCTGAATCCTGGGGGTACCCAATAGTTTGTCAAAAGTGGAAACCCATGGCTTTTTTGATTGATGTGTTTTTCCCATGGACCATTTGGCCCCCTTCCAATCGGGAACAGGGCTGTGGCAGGAGGTTCGGGTTTAGATTTTCCCCCTTTTGGGCCTCTTTCTATTTAGTTCCCTTCTCAGCCCCATTTTTTTTTCTTTTGCGTAGCCTGTGTGGGACAAAAGCCCTTTAAAAACTCACCTCCAGGTCTTTGATTCCCAAACCCTTTTTGGGAAATTTTTAAAGTTTCTTCTTCTTCTTTTTTCTCTTTTCCCAGGGTTTTTCAGAGTTGTCTTTTTCCCACACTTTTCGCAAAGGCATTTCCTTTAGTTTCGAGGGTGTTGTGTCGGGTTTGGAGCCTTTCCCTTTTGTTTATAGCCACACTTTTCTGGTAAAGTAGAGAGTCCAAAAGGGCCCCTTTTTTCCCGGGGCACCATTTTGATGGGTTGTCCGAAGGGGGTCAGGAAACTTCTTCCCTCTCCAAATGGGAACCATAGTGGTGGCGATGCCAAAGGCGTATTTTAGAGTCTTGTTAAATTTTACCCAGTTTACCCTTCGCCCCCTCTACAGGGCTTCAGGAGTGCTGGGAAGCCCCGCCTCTTGCGCGAAAATTTGGGGTTTGGAAAGCGCTTCGGCCAAGATTGGGGTTCTTGTTTTGGGGTGAACCCAAAATTTCCAGTAGGGGAACCGCCCTTTCATCTCCTTGAAAATTCGGGCCTCTAAAAAAATATCTCAAATTTCGGTTTACCCAAAGGGGGTTTTTTCCCATAAAAATTTTTTTAAAATTTCCTTTTTCCTGTTTCTTTTTGGGCATTAGAGATATACAATCGTTCATGTGGGGAAATATCCCCAATTCGTGTCATTTAAAGGGTTTTTAAAAAATAAATTTTTCCCCCCACCCTTTCCCCCATTTAAATTTCCATGTAACCCTTTTTGGAAATTTAGAGTAGTGGATTAAAATGTAGTGCACCTTGGGAATGTGATTTTTGGGTGGCATAATAGGGACTTTGGCTTTTTTAATGTGTCTGGCAAGGGGGGAGGTTTTTTGGGGCTGAAACTGTGTCAGTTCCCTTTAAAAGTCATGAGGTGTGGGGGGACACTCGGGGGTTGTCAAGGTGATTTTGGGGGGGATTTTTCTACAAGTCCCTTTGCACTGCAGCTAGGGCCCCTTGACCATGGGGGGGGAAAATGTGCTACAGTGTCCAGCGTTTTGGAGTAGTACCCCAAAAAGGTTTCTGGGCCCCCCACCGTGTTGGGGTTTTGTGAGAAAAACCTTTTTGCATGACCCAAAGTCTCAGTGCAGAAGAGGAAAAAAAGGGGAAAGAGTAGTTTGGTGTTCCAAGGGCTGGAGGGAGGGGGGATGGCAACCTTTTAAAAAGTGGAAGTTGTTTAATGCCCGTGGGGGGAAAAGAGGGGAAAAAGGGAAAAAAGTAGAAAGGGCAGGCATACAAAGGGGTTTCCCCTTTTTTAAAAGGAGGGAGACCCAAGCCAAGGCCCAACCCGTATGAGACTTGGCCAAGGGAAAATTTCAATTTCTTTTTGGGTGTTTTTGGGAAAAGGCAAAGGGTTATATAGCAGTTTTTCCCTTTTCCCCGTCAAATGTTTTGCACCTTGTTTACAGACGTTTACCCAAGGACACAAACCTTTGTTTTTTCAAAATTGGGAAATTTCTCACGAGGGTGTTGCAGCCACTGTCCGCTTTAAAAAGTAAGCAGGGCTGATTGAGTGTTTGGCAGATTGGGGAAAAATGTCTGCCACGCAATAAATCATGACATACTGCAAAGTTCGACACCTAGGGTTGGGTCCCCTGATTGCAGGACTGCCCGCAATGCTTGTTTGTCATGTAGGGGGGGTTTTGCGCCCCCCTTGGGGGCAAAAACCCGCCCATTGAAATGCCCCCTTTTTTTTAAATTTTGGGGTGCAAACAAATTAAAAGGCAGCTTAGGGTGCAAAGGAAAAACTGAAAATTTGGCATTAGCCAAATCAAAAAAGCTTTAAAATAGGCCCGGGTGTAGGGGGCACCTGCGCCAAAAATTTTGTTTGGATTGGCGGCTAGGGGTGTGCCAATACAAATGAAAAAACCCCCATTGATTTCCCTTAAATCATGAACCAAAAAGATAGGTATCAGGGGTGCCTTTTTTGGGGTTTTCTTCTTGATTGGGGAAAAAAAGGGAAATATTAGCTGGGGATGTTGTTTCTTTTTTGGGTTTTTATTATTTTTTAAATTTATTTAATTTGCTGGGCCAATAGCATCCCCCTTGTGGAAAAACTGGGGTTTTTGTCTGGGTCCTAGGTGGGGGTACACCTGGTTTTAAAAAGTACCCCTTCGGGGAGCTTCTTGCGCTACAAATTTTCTGTTTTTGACCGCGGCCCCCCCAAAATTATCCCGGTACCTGGGAAAGTTTGGATGGATTCCTCCCCTGTTAAACCCAAAAAAAGAAAGTGGTTCAGGCAACAAAGCAGCCAGCATGCCAAAAATTTTTCATTGGGAGTAGCTGGGTTTCTACCTTTTTCTTCACCGGGTAGGTTCAAAAATTTTAAAACTGGCACCAAGATTTTTAAACATCAGTACCAACAAGAGAAAGTGGTATATCACACTGAAAACAATTTAAATGAAAACATTTTGTTTCCTTTTTAAAATTTAAATTAAACGGTGTGTTTCATGTAAAGTTATTCTTTTTCCCCCCCAGTCCACACAGGGGTTGTGATTTGCCAAGTCCTCAAATCAGGGCGGTATGTGGGGATCCCCGAATGAATGTTTGGCTGCCCCTGGGATCCACTAGGAAAGGAATTTCTTTTCCCATCACCTCCCCCTTCATGTATATTGCCCCAACCTTCTTTGAAGGGTTTTACAGGGAGGACGGGGAAGGGTTGCCGCTCCCCTCATTTAGGAGCGTTGGCACCTTTTATCAGTGGTCTGAGCAAAGGGGGGGTTTTAAATTTGTTTTTTTTGGTTTGCCCCCTCCCCCTTTTTATAATTTTCCTGCCAGAGTTTTTGCTTTAAAGGAGGAAACAAAATTTCTTTCCCTTTTTAGACCTGAGATCTAATCAAGGCCTTTGGGGAGCTTGTAACAGTGCGGGGAATCACCCATGCCGCCATCCCGGCTTGCAGGCTTTCAGCTAGACTGCAGGGGTGTTTAAGGGGCCCCAAAAAAAAGCTTTTAACCATAAGGTATCGCCAAAAATTTATTCCCCATGTCTTTTTTATCCAAATCAGTCCATTTTGCTGTGCCCCCCCAGATAAAACTGTTCAAAAAGACTAAACCCTTTTTCCCGGGGTCAGAAACAGGAGGGCTTTGGATGTCTCCTTCAGGGTTTTCCCTAGCCCAATCTCTGAGCCCTGTGCCAAAGATCCCTACCCTTTTGCACTGTTTTTGCTCTCTGCCCGTGTCAGTTCATTTTTTAATTTTTCTTTAAATGCCCTCCCCCTTTTCACTTTACCCCCAGCTTCCCCAGCTTTTTGTGCTATAAAGGGGGGCCCGATAACAACCGGGCATTTTAAGTGACTTTTTAAACTGTACCCTTTGGCGGTAAAAAAAACCATTGGGAAAGTCTTCCCAATGATTTCTATCCCGCCAAAACGTTTACCAAAAACTTGCTTTTTGTAACCCAAATTTTCTTTCAAACCCGTTGAACCGCTCTCTGTTCCCCCCTATTTTTTTTACTATTTTTTCCCCCGGGGGTGTAAAAACCCAAAAGGGTGTTTCTCCTGTGTTTTTTCCCCTTTTCGGGAATTTTTTCCTTTTTTCCCCTACGCTGTTAAACGCCGTATGCTTTTTAAAATCCCCCCCCCTTCCCTTTTGTCTTATGCTTGTTTCCCCTCTATTCCTTTAAGGGGCTTTTCCCCAAATTTTCCAAAACACCCGTGTTTATCAAGAAAAAAACTTTTTTAAAAAATCAGTTAGGGGGTTCCCGGGGTTTCCCCCAAATTCCCCGGTTTTTAGATAGTCAATTTCCCCAAAATTCCCAAAAGAGAAAAAAGAATTTACAGGGAAACAAAAAAGGTTAAAAACTAACTACAGCCCAAAATATTTCCCTTTAGCAACAGGCCGCAAATTTACAACATACCATTCTTAAAAGGTTCTTGCAAAAAAAATAAAAGGGTTTCCCAAAAAAGGAGGGCAAAACTTACTTTACATCGGGCCGGGAAAACAAAAAACCCCTTTGAAACCAGACAGTTGGGAAAATAAAGGCTTCCCCCTGTCAGCGCTGCTTGTTGTAATTGTGGTTTTCCCCGAGCTCCCCTTTGTCCCGCTTTGGGTCCGGGTGGGCAGCAAGTCATTTCCTTCCCTCCCGGCCCCCACGTTTAGAGCGCCCGGTTTTTATAGGGGAAATTCAATGGTTTCCTTTTTGTATGTTGTTTTCGAGCTCCCCAAAATTTGGTTTTATTTAAAGGGCCCGAATGGAACAAAACAAAAAACATACACGCGGTTTTATGTCTGAATGGTTCTGAAAGTTTTTTCCAAAGCATTTAGTTTAAACCTTTTTTCGGGGGTAAATTGCCAAAAAAATCATAAATTAGTTTGTTTTTAATTAGTGTATTCCAAAGGGATTGGAACATAAATTTGTGGGAAATATACCAATTTGTCTTTTCTTAAAAAATAGTAGACAAGATAACAAAATATACTTTTTTCTTTTAAAAAACCCCAGACTTTTCTTGAAGGCGGGGTACAGTGAGATTTTTATTAGACATTTATGTCTTTTTTTATGGGGCCACGAGATATGAAAAATGGGGCATGTCTTTCCCTTTTTTTTTCCCGGGGGCCCCATATAGATAAGGAGAATTGTTTTAAAGTCTGCACATTTTAAGTATTAAAAAAAGGAAAATATTCTCACTTTACCCCTTCCCAAAAATTGTAGGGGTAATATTTCCTTTATATTTAAATGAATACACCAAAAAGGAAAAGGGAGTTTCAAGAAGGAGGATAGAAAAAAGAGGTTTAATTTTCCCAACAGTAGATAGTTTTATTCCCCTGTAGGTAGTATATGCCCCTATAGGTAGATGGGTTCTTCCCCCCGTAGGTGGGAAATGATTTTTAGGTAGGGGGGGTAGGGTTTTTGCCCATTTTAGGTTTGTGTGTGCTTCCCCGTTGTTAGGTTTGGTATATGCCAAGCGTAGGGAGTATATGCCCCCTGTAGTTAGTATATACCCCCCTTTAAAAAATTTAAAAAAAAAAAAATAAAAAAAAAATCCCCACCTTTTCCTGTTGCCAGGGGGAACAGCTTGTGCCGGGGTTTCTGCCCGGCAGGAGGGCGTGATGTCCCATGCCACCTACGAAAAACACTGCTCCCGCGTCCCTTATGCCAAACCCTGAGGCCAAACTTTAGACTGTTGCCCTAGGAAACCGTGGACGAAACCGTGATATAATTGTTATATCACGCCCCCTGTGCTGCTTACCCCTGTAGGCTTTTTTTTTGGCCAAAAACAGTAGTCAGGGAGCAGGGGCCAAAGGTTCCTGCCCAGCCCTAGTTTTTAACAGTATACGTTAAAAATGTGTGTGGGGCTTGGGGGGCCACGGGGTTACCTCGGCAGGACCCCTCTAACACAGTTTACATGTCAAATTTTTTCCCAAAGGGAAAAAATTAATGTATTATCTTGGCAGAAATCCAAAAAGTACCTTATCTCTGCCAAGGTTTTTTTTTTGCAGAGGGCATTTTTGCCTTGATTTGGAAACGGTTAGACCTTGTTGGCAACTTTTGAAAATGAAAAAGTTAAAAAATACCAGTGGGGGGCCGCTAGCGCGTTGCGGCAAAAAAATTTTCTGGAACCCCCCATCTTTGGGTATGCCCCCCCTTCAAAAAACCACACCCACTCCACCTAACGCATAACGGCTTTGGAAGAAAGCCGGTAGTGCCCTTTAGCCGGTTGTAGCCCCCAAACCCGGTTGCCCTTTCGGCGGGAGTGCCCCCTTTAGCCAAATAATGCCCCCTCGTAGCCAGGTAGAGCCAAAAGGGGCCAGGTGATGCCCCCCTTTGTTAGCCAGGTAGAGAAACCCCTTGGTTGCCCCGGTATGCCCCCATTGTTTGCCAGGTAGACCCCCCTTGTTCCAGGTAGATCCCCCTTTTTGCCAGGGAGATGCCCCCTCTGTTGGCCAGGAAGCCCCCCTTGCTTTTTCCGGTTGATGCCCCATTTTTTTGCCACGTAGTGCCCCCATCGTTAGCCAGGGAGTGCCCCCATTTTAGCCAGGTAGTGCCCCCTATGTTGCCAGGGAGTGCCCCCCTCGTTAGCCCGGGGAGTGCCCCCCTCGTTTTGCCAGGTAGGCCCCCATTGTTAGCCAGGTAGTGCCTCCATTGTTGCCAGGTAGTGCCCCCATTTTAGCCAGGTAGTGCCCCTCTGTTGCCGGGTTTGCCCCCCCATTGTAGCCAGGTAGTGCCCCCATTGTAGCCAGGTAGTACCCCCTTTAGTAGCCAGGTAGTGCCCCATTGTTGCCAGGTAGTGCCCCCTTTGTAGCCAGGTAGTGCCCCATTGTAGCCAGGTAGTGCCCCCCCCATTGTAGCCAGGTAGTGCCCCCATTGTTAGCCAGGTAGTGCCCCCATTGTTAGCCAGGTAGTGCCCCCTTTAGTAGCCAGGTAGTGCCCCCATTGTAGCCAGGTAGTGCCCCCATTGTAGCCAGGTAGACCCCCCATTGTAGCCAGGTAGACCCCCCGGTGTAGCCAGACAGTGCCCCTAAACTAATAAAAATAAAATAATAAAATCCTTACCTGACCAGGCTCCTGCAGAGCGGCCCGCTCCTGGACATCTCCTCAGCAGTGTCACCAGGGAAGTGAGTGCAGCCGCGCAGCACGTCCCCTGTGACGCTGACCTGTATGTAGGGCGCACAGCGGCGCCGGACAGACAGGGGTAGGAGGCAGGAGGGAGCGATCCCGTCTGCCTCCTCCCTGCTCAGTGAGGTTCCGGGCGGGTGAAGCGGGTGCAGCGCCCGCTTCACCCGCCTGTGGGAACGGACCGGCGGCGCCAGAGTAGCGCACCAGCGCTACTCCGGGCCGCCACGGTCATTTAAAGGAATGCCAACTCCCCCGGGAGGGCGGGGGGGGGGGGGGCCCAAATAGCGGGACCCCCCCGCCAAAAACGGGAGAGTTGGCATGTATGGGTTAGACTCATTTCAAGGAGTTAATCTGTGTCACTCTTGCCAGAGTAGAATCTGACAAGTATCCGCTCAGAAGAATGAACATGTCCATTCTTTTTTATTGTAAATTCAGAGTGTGGAAAATTTGCGCTGCAACTTATATGAATGCCAGTTGGTTCACACGAGGAATCCAACTCCATGTTAAAATCTGTCATATAAGCTTACCAGTTTCTCATGTTGCTGCTAACCACAATGTTCTACTGTAATCACATTGGTAAGGAGCCCATTTTTGCGTGAGTACATGACTGTGCAAAGTGGTCTTTACTCACTTATTACCTACACGCCACTTCTAGGGTGCAAACCTAAGGATGCCTTCCTTAGGTTTAAAGGCCTATAAGATGATGAACGTAGTTTCCTGGCTCAGAGGAAGGAGGAACGGGGAGAGGTGAGTATTTTGTTTTCATTTTCAATTATTAAAAAGAGTTATCTACAGGGGAGCCTACCTAATTACTGGGGGGCTTATATACCTAAGCACTGGGGCACCTTTATGCCTACCTATGTACTGGGGGCGTATATACCTACCGCGGCTCCTTTATACCTATCTACCTACTAAGAGGCAATATACTTACCTACCTACCAGGGCGCTATATACCTACCTACATAATGGTGTACATATATGCCTACCTCCCTACTGGGATACCTATATACCTAGCCACCAACTGGGGACCTATATGCTTACCTATTTACCTACCTACCTACTGGGAGGCCTATATATCTACCTACCAACTGGGGATCTATATACCTACCTACTGGGGGGTCTATATAACTACATAACTTCCTAATGGGGGCCTATATCACTACCTAATGTGGACTTATATACCTATGTAATGGGGAGCATGTATACCTACCTAATGTGGGGGCTGTATACCTACCTATGTACCTACAGGGCCTATATACCTATTATGTACTCAAGGGTTGGCCTATATGTATATCCAGTTGGGGGAAAATCTACCTTGCTAGTTAATGAAGGGCTCTATATACATTACTACCGAATGGGGGGACATAGATACCATCCAGCCTAATGGGGGTCTTGTATATCTACCTACCTACCTAATATGGGACCTACATACCTACTTTTCATTTTCGGCATTTATTTGATCTGGCTGATTACCTATATAATAAATTTTTAAGAAAACATGATTTTTTATGTG
>JAODAL010028847.1:0-52650 GCA_025379985.1 Phyllomedusa bahiana | reverse complement strand
ATCGCTCACATATCCCTAAGGTTCCAATCCAACCAAGTACCTTGTTTCTTTTGCGGGCTATATAGACTGTGTACCAATCTATCTCGCAATGACCTGGCCTTGATCAAAATTTGCCACAATCCGCATGGTTTGATCTGTTGGTGAACATTTTGCCCTATCCCTACTATTGAGCAATTCAGATCTGTCACATTTAAGTGCATTAGTAAATGCCTCCTCAATAACTCTCTCGGGATAACCACGGTCCACAAACCGTTTCCTGAGATCTTTTGCTTGAAAGAGATAATCTCCTTTCCTGGAGCAGTTTCTCCGAACCCGGAGAAACTGTCCCTTTGGTATACCTTTTTTCAGAGGCCTGGGATGATAACTGTCCCGCCAAAGGAGACCATTGGTTGCAGTAGGTTTTTGGAAGGTCTTTGTATGTAAATTACCTGATTTGCCTTTTACAAAAAAGAGGTCCAAAAAGGAAGACAAAAATCATCAATAGCTGACGTGAACTTCATGCCAATATGATTCACATATGCATCAAGGGACAAAAAAGGCACATCTGTAACAGATCAAGACCAAGCAATCTGTGCAAGATCTAAACATCTGGAAGCATCTCTAGCTTGCCTTCCTGGAAAGAAACCTACCTGGTCCTTGTGAATCAGGAATGGTAATAATGAATTAAGGCAGGTGGAGATAAGTTTCATGTATATTTTAATGTACAAATTTAAAAGGGAAATAGGTCTATAGTTAGATGGTTGATATGGAGCTTTCCCAGGTTTAGGGATGGTAATTATAATGGTTGCAAGGAGTTCTTTTAATGGTTCTTTCCTTCAAACTATCTCATTACAGAGTGCTGTTACATACAGTGAAAGAAGATCCAAGAAAAGGGACGTCAGGACTAGGGACTTTATTTACTTTACTATAGCTAATGAAAAGGGTTTATTTAATTTGACTAGCTGGGCACTAGTTAATATTGGGAGGTTAACCGAATTTAGAAAATGGTTAATGTGACCTTCAGCAGATGGAGGCAGGTGTTCACTCTCTTGTGGATTGTAGAGATTAGAATAGTAGCTACCAAAGTAAATGGAAATATCTATTGGATTGATAATCTTATGAATATACCTCTGATAATGGCTTTATGGGCACACCACAGGGAACTGTTAGAAGAAAGAGAAGAAGTCGAGAAAAAAATGTTAATTTGAGATGCAATATTCGAACTGATCTCCTGATTTTTAAGAAGAAAATTATTAAGGCACCGAAGGGAATTATTAGAGGACCGAATTTGGGATTCAAGGTGAATTTTTTCAGGGTCATGGTTAGACCACATGATATATATATGATGTTGAGGATATCAATTGATTAACTATTTTATCTAGCAGAAAGACATCAATCCTAGAATGTAAGTTTTTAGGGGCAGAAAAAAATTATAATCTCCTTCTGTGTTATGTAAATACCTTCTGATACCGTGAAGGTCTTCCTCTAATAAATATGATTGGAGATCATTTGTAGAGTTAGTTCGTGAACCAGATCTATCTAGTTCGGCAGAAACAACAGAATTAAAATCTCCTTCAAGGATCAATCCACCTCTCATAATGCTCCCAGCCTCTGTAACAACTTTTTTAATGAAAGTAATTTGTTTGTCATTGGGAGCATAAATTAATTGTGCAGACAATGATGATGTAGCGGCCATCTGGGTCAATAATAGATTGCAAAAGAGAAAAGGAAATGGTATTCTTAAATATGATTGCTATGCTTGTTCTTTTTTTAGAGGATTGGGCTTGGAAAATGTATGGGAAATTTTTATGTTTCAATCTATATTGATCTTTAGAGGTGAGATGTATCTCCTGCAAAAAGATACTGTCTCCGGTTTTTTTTACGAAAGAAATTTAATCGACATATTGTGAAGAGATAGGAATGTATAAAGCTATATTGACACAGACAGTATCATTAATACCTGAAAAGAAAAGTATTACAACAAGTAAAGAGTAAAGTTTGTCCACATACTAAACATTAACCAGAATCAAGAACATCGCAATAACAAACTTTTCAATAAACAGAATTATTTCTAATAAGGAAGATATTGTGGGCAAAAGGAAGAAACAGATTCAGAAAGAAATTGTATAAGTCTAAATGAGTGGAGCAAAAGAGTTCCTATCAAGAGCTCCTATGAATAGAACAACCAAAAGGATAGTAAAGGACCATCAGTCCAAGGTCTTGATCTACAGCAAAAGTTTTTGTTGGACCACAAGGGGGTGATCATCTCTGGACGTGTCTGAAGATGAAGAGAAGAATTCTGGCAATTTGGTTGGTTTATTCTTTGGATTTTTCTTAAAGATGCCTCCCATTGCTGGAACAAAATTTTAAATACTACAACAGGGCCATAAGAGGTTAAGAATCAAGGAACAAAGAGGAGGTAAGTAATGGATGGTGACAACAATTTTTTTTCCTACTCCGTCTATCCTCTACAACAGGGAGACCGGGTGTACCAGCAGGTAAGTATATCACTGCCGCAAGTATTTCCCAGGGGCCGGAGGAGAGGTGGGGGGGCATTGCACGCCTGCGCATGGTCAGGCCCTCTAATGGCAGCTATGTAGAGAATGGCCGCGTCTTACTGGAGGTTAGCCGCAGCAACTGCCATTCAGTGCGACTCAGTAATTCTGCTGGCGGGGGATGATGAGCGGGCACTGAAGCTCTGATGGATGTCTCCGCACTGTCTGGCACCGGAATGTATCAGCGGGTACATAACCCAGCCGTGGCTCCTTCCTAGGGGCTGGAGGAATGGTGCAGGCAGCTCAGACTCAAGCCCTGTAATGTGTAAGTATGTATGTTACAGTGTCCTTTTAAGGAGTCTTCATGTTTGTGATTATTTTAATCTTTTGATTTCTAACTTATCTAAGAAAAGGTAATGCTTAGTTTGTATGATCACTTCTGTGATCATCTTTTTGCCACTAAGAGTATGACATGTACCATAATGGGAGTCTTCTATTTCTTTGTTTGTCTATGTGTCAAATAAAATTGTGAATCAATTGTAATATTAGTATCCCATGGCTGACTGTTTTAGTCTTTAACTTTATCCAAAAATGTTTGTATTTCAGTACAACCCCAGACACCATAGGTTAGATTTGTCTTAGACATCTGACAACCAGGTCAAGCTAGTAACTATTAGGAGCACTTATATATAGGGGAATATGGAAATCATAATTGGCAGTAGTTTTAAATGTGATTGTCTTCAGTTATCGCTTATTGCCACCTTCTAAATTACTGTATGTTCCAATCCTCTGCTAGTTTCAAGTTTTTTTAGGATCCTGTGACTCATGACTCCATTTCTTGAAAATAAGTAACCTTCAGCTCCTGGAATGGTCAAAAATCTGTTCTGGAGATAAACTGACTAATTAGCTATGGTAATCTGGTTATCTTTCCATTTCACATATCCATTCTTTTAAGTACCTCTTAAATCCAGTCCAATAGTTGCTACTTTTGTTGATTTCCAACTGAACACTTGTGGTGATCAATAAAGAATGAAATGTACTTAATATCCTTGAAGTAGTCACTTGAAATGTGCAATAAGATGGTTGCATTCAAGGGCTTGTATTAATGATATGTTGATAAAATCATATTTTTTCAGAGATTTTGGAGGTTTTATTTTTTTATCAATATTGTGTTGTCAAAAATGGCATTTTTTGAAACTTTTTGTTGCCTATCCATAACATTTTATTTATTAAGAGGTCTTATTACTCCAATGTATCAGTTATCAAATCATGCCAAGATCTAGACATCATAGTCTACAGATTAAAACTTTCATTTATCACTCTGATAGATAGGAAATTATGTTTTGACCTTTTTTTTAATCTTGCTTTTCTAAGCAGAATTCTGAACCACAATCTCTGCAGTTACATCTAAAGATAATTAGGAAATTGTTTGTCACAGTTTAAATATGAATTTAAATGAAGTCAATGTTGTTTTCAAGCCCTCTTGGGAAGCTCTTTACTATTCTTTTGGAACATGATATTGATTTAGTTGTGTCTCCACTTTAATTAGTTTTCTTCCAGCTTCTTAATTGAAATACAGTGTGCAGTTGATCAATGTGTGATAATTTATTGGTGTCAAAAAAGTTACAAGTATGCAAGTCGTAATTTGTATTTTGTATGCCTGTGATTATTTTTATTTGGTTAAATGCTTTTCTTGTGACATTATTAATGCAATACTTTTGTGGTCTTTGTTGGGAATTTTTTTTTTTTTATATAGAGTTCTGAAAATTTTACCCTCTGTGAAAAAAAAATGATTTCCATTAAGTAGGCTCTTGGTTAAATACATAAATGGCAGATGATAACATGATTTTTCAGTTAATTTTCTGCAAGAAAAAATTATGATCTATTAACAAAAGAAAATATAGGAGTAAGCAATAAAAGGAAAATAAGCCTATAAAGACATCAGAATGCATTAAAAATGGTTGAAAAAAACCTTAAGAGCTTATACCCGGCATAGATTTGAGTTTTTGGAGTACGGACAGCCTCAGTAGATGCAACAAATGTATTAATAATGTATCTTAATAATTATATCTATCTATCTATCTATCTATCTATCTATCTATCTATCTATCTATACAATTCTCATTCATTAGCTACAGTATATTGGAATAAAATACATAAAATGTAAAGAGGCCCATTTCTATCATTTTTTTTACTGTGTTCTTCATACAGCTGGAATGAAGAACACAGTAAAAAAATGATAGATAAGTTTGTAGCTAGGGACTACAATAGAGAAGAAATGGAAAAGATTGCTGAGATGTAGTTAGAAAGGAGAGAAATATCCTTGATTAGGTTAAAATATTAAAAAAGAAAGAAAGTACAGATGCATATTTTTGTCAGACCTATGATTTGCATAGTAGGATGATTCGTAAAAGTCATTACAGAAGAAATTGTGCAAATCCTACGTAATGATACCCAAATTTGGAGTGCTCGTTTAAAAATCACCAAATTTTTTGTATAGAAAGGGTAGAACAATTGGCAACCAGAATGTATCTAGTACTCTCGTAACAAAATCGAGTAAAAAAGCAAACTTTTTAGATTGTACAGAAAAAAGGACATTTCCCATTTCTCAATCGCAGCACTGTATTTTCTATCAAAAAGGACCATTTGTGTACATCCCACAAATGGAAAAAAAATCTTTATGAGATTATAACAGAACATGTGACACTAAAGGAGTAGTGTACCTTCTCAAATGCCCCATGTGGCAAGGGAATGTGGGACAAAAACCTCACGGAGCATAAAAAACAGGCTTAATGAGCATCGGTCCAAATATTAGACCAGCCAAAAGAACACCAAGCTGAAAATAAAAGAAGATGTTTTATTATACGAAATTTGGTGAAAGTAGTGTAGCGAGACATTTCGCAGAAATATAAACCCACAATGTTATCGAAACTTCGCTGGTGTGTTCTTGAAAAAGGTACAGGGTAGTGAAAGGTGCACGTTAGAGAGACAGTTTGTTACAAAGCGAAGGCCGAGATGGATTTACAAAAAACACGAGTAGCCCCAATGTAATGAATGAACAGCTTAGTTTTAGATGTTTCTATAAGATGTTTTTAATTATGAATGTTTCCAATAGGATGTCGGTTACTTACATATATTTGTAATATAAGCAGGATACGAATGTCCTGTAGCTACGTGCTTGATAAAGGGGAGATTCTCCCGAAACGTTCGGCTCCGCGTTTTGTCGCGGTGAAGGCCCCGCCTGCCTTATTGTTTGCTTGGCTCCAAGCTGAAGAACTAGAGTTGCTATGCCGAGAGGCAAGAAAAATATATGCCATATATGGACTTTCTTGTAACTGTGGCACATACTGCTAACCAAATAAGCGCAAGTAACCCCCGTATTGTTTTTTTAAGTGGTCTGTTTCTTGATACTTATATAAATTAATAAAAGTGTTACTAAGTTTGTATCCACTGAAAATTCATTTGTATTCAAAGACCAGGGCGAGCAGGATACCCTGTGTCAGTGGAGCGTGGCATAACGTCATACACTTGGAAACTAACAGGCAATTTAAAAAAAGACTGGATGGTGAGCTTGAACCATTTTCTGTTAACCCTTTACCGCCTGAAGCAAGGATATGTTTTGTGATATGTTTTTTGCACCCTGCCAAGATAAAGCTGCACTTATGTATCTGCCTTGACTTTCCTGCGTCAAATACAAAAACCCGTTTAACTTTATGTAACCTGTAAACTGTGATCCCTGTGATTGAAGCTTACGCGCCCCACAATACTTATCTATCTTATCTATTCTATACTATCTATCTATACTCATCTATCTATCTATCAATCTATCTATCTAACTCCAATATACTGTTGCAAATATGAGAACACGAATTCGTGCGTCGTTTAGTATATGTTACAGATAGACAACAATAAACAGATGGGATAGATTATAGATATTAAATATACATTTTTAGCATCTTACTCCAATATACTGCAGCTAATGAACGAGAATTGTATAAATAGATAGATATATAGATAGAAAAATATACATTTTTATCTATCCCTCTCTCTTCTCTTCTCTTCTCTCTTTTATATATACAGTTAATATACTATATATATATATAAAATAAAATATATATAATATATGTAAAAATTTACATTTTTTGCATCTTTGCTCTAATATACTGTAGCTAATGAATGAGAATTGAAATACTTAGATACATTTTCCCTTCAGTGCATCAAATAGGAATAGTAGAGTATGCTGCAATGCTGTATGGAGTAAATAAATAGACCATATGAAATTGGAAAAACATGAATGCTTTCCCCTAGGAAGTGGCACTCATGTCATGGGATTGTATCTTGTACTGCAACTGAGTCAAAGTTAATCTTAAAAGTGCAATACCAGACAATCTGAGTGGCAACATTTTCTGCTAGAAAGCAGTTATATTATTCTAATTTTAAACAAACTAAGCTTTTTTTGTGAAATATTTCTTGAACACCTGATTTTACTGTTATTCAACATTGAAATTTAACTGCTTAGATTATGTTGAAAATTAAATATAGAAAAGATAATGTCACGTCAAGGCAGGTACTGTAAGCCCTAACTAGACCCCAACCCACTGTTCCTGCCTACTTGATGTGCTGCCCTAATTTGCAGACCCCAACTGGGCGGCAGACCCTATGGTACTAAAGTGCAGCGGACGTCAGGTGAAAGGATAGTCAAACAGTCCGGGTCGGTAAGAGAACGGTAACGTAAGGCCACATAACAGAAAACCAGAGAGAAACCAGAAAACATGCCAAAGGTCTGAGCACTGTCAGGAGCAAAGTACAAAATCAGAAAACAAGCCAAGGTCCAATAACAAGCAGAGGTCTGGTACACAGATACAGCAAGCAAGCAATCAAATACAGGTAAGTATAGGCAGCCAGGAAACTATCACAGACGCAGCCTTCAGTTTTCAGGAGGTTTAAATGTGGTGCCCGGGCACCGCCCCCATAGCTGATTGGTGCAATCTATGGGCCCTTCCACTGGCTGGTGCGATACGTCCCCTGTCCAGGGTGGCTGGACCTCTGTCACTCAAACAACTTCTAGCAGATTGTCTCTCAGGATGGGGTCGCAAACCTAGGGAATCAGCAGCTGCAGAATGTTGTTCCATGCAAGCTGAATGCTGCCTAGGTAAACTGGTCCTGACAGTACACTACCTTTTAGGAGGGGCTACTGGATCCTTCCCTGGTTTAGGTTTGTCTGGGTGATACTCGTGGAATTCCTTGATAAGGTGCTCAGCATGGATGGATTTAGCCAGAACCAACGACCTCTCCTCAGGACCATAACTCTTCCAGTGGACCAGATACTGCAGTGACCTTTGGACCTTATGGGAGTCTAAGATTTGGGCGACTTCATAAATCTAATCAGTCCTCTATACAAACTGGAGGAGGAGGTCTAGAGGGTGAAGTCACGGGCTGGATGTATCTTTTTAGAAGTAAACGATCAAAAGCATTGTGTATATGGAGACAAGAAGGTAATTTTAGATGATATGCCTCTGGATTAACCACCTCTTGAACCACATATGGACCCACAAATCGTCAACAAGCGACAAAAGTTTATAACCAAAGGGGACACTCTCTTAATCTCTAACAACCGAGAAGATATTTGGGTCGATCTACACAGAACACACTATCAATCTCCACAACAAGCAAACACACCTACTCCTAGAAAACATTACCATCTCTAGTTGCGTCGATGTCCTGGAACATTAACAACCAAGGAATTTATAATATGAACTTATGGGTCGCACGAAATCTGAGCTGAACTCACCACCAAGACTTTCTACATTATAACATCAACCCGGTGTACAATCAGAAAGTAGCGCTTGGAAACATGACGCAAGTTTTGTGGGTGAAAACATAACTTGCAGTAAAAATGGTGAGGTACCAGACAAGCTTCTATCCTGATTATTAATAGCAAATTCTGTCAAAGATAAGTATTTTACCCAATCTGCCTGCTGATCAGAGATATAACAACAGAGTTTTTGCGTTACCATTTGATTTACCCTCTCCGTCTGCTCATTAGTCTCCAGGTGGAAGGCAGAAGAGGACAGGGTGATACTCAGAGCCTTGCAAAGGGCTCTTCCAAAATCGAGGCGAATGAACTGAACTCCCTCTGTCTGAAACAATATTCTCCAGAGAATCCAATGTCAGTTTAACAATATGTTTAATAAAAAAAGTTTCAAGTTTCCTTGATGGACGGTAACCCTCTTTAGGGAACAAAATGCGGCACCATCTTTACTGAAACGGCGATCCGTTTACCTCAAACACCCCCAGCGTAACTCCTAAAGATTTCAATACCCTCTCCCAGCCATCCTTGCAAACGCAACATAACAACATCCAGTCTCCACTCCCCCCACATAACATCCATGGAAACCCTCGAACGAGTCATGCCTGATATAATCAAATTATCGGATTACAAAGACGGCAGAGGCCACAAAGATCTCCCTCCAGGATCCTCTGGCGAAGAAATTCACTCGAAGTCAACAAACCCTTCTCCACACCCCGACAGCACACAGACGAACACACTTCTCAACAAGATTCCCACTCTTAGCTTCCATCAATCTCTTCGAGACAAGGAGTCGCAGTAAGTCAACAACCAGAGCCTACGACCATTTACTGCTTAGCACACACAATCACACAACACTACGTCTATACGCTGCCAGCAACACATCCGGATAGTCCAGATAATACAGAAACCAATGAAATTCTTTAATAATCATACCAGTACAGGTTAATTCGATGACTAGCCTCGAAAGACAAATAGAGACTACTTCATCATATAGAAACACGGCGACACACACTCAATTCTCACCGTCAGGATATACACCTAAAACATTCTTTGATTCTAGCGCCGTTCCTAAATCTGGCCAGATGGCTAAATCCAGCATGAAATGAACAATAAAACGCAGAGCACCAATTACTCAAATAACCTCAAGAAACATACAACCCGCTTAGGGCAAGATTTCGCGAGTACCCCATACTACAGGGGTTGAAGTTGTCGTCGTGGCAGTACAGTACAAACGCTCTCTAGCATAAGCCGACTCATCTTTAACACATTAATAAATACGTCTACCTCTGCGACCCTGTATGTAATAAACGACAAAGATTAAATGCAAAAGTAAAAAATACACTAGCCCACCATGGCCGAACGTGGATTCAACATTTTTATAGCATTCTCTAAAAAGTGAGTTTCTTATGATCAGTAAGGAACGCGTGACTTGGCATTGACACCCTTCGATACTACCTGAGACACAGTGTATGCTATACCACTCGAAGGAGCCCACTAAAATAGCAACAACTCCCAATTCCCAATGTCATATTTCCTTTCAGCAGAGGAAAATGTACGGCACGAGGGCGTAGTAGCAGATCCCTGAGACAGGAAAGCCCCTGCTCCATATATCTCATAAGACACTCACCCCACCCCAATTAACTGCACAAAGGGTTTTATTATGAACTACTAGCCTATCATAGAATCAAAAACATGGAGTCTGTTACAAAACAGGCTGCTAAGTCTTTCTCAAGCCTTCTACAACGGCCTCAGGAGATTTGCCAATTAGGTAAACCTTCAACCCTCTTCCACCAGACACATTACCCGTCTGTCAGATGCCAATGACTGGCCGAACTAAAACAGAAAAATTGAACGAACTAAATTAATACACAATAATAATTAGCAAACCCTGGAATCGCTGTAGGGCCTTAAAGGATGAAGGGTGACCCAGTCGAGAATAGCGTGAATATTTACACCCGAAGCTCGAGCACTCCATAAACGAGAAATATGAGTTAGGGTCCAGCCTTATACCCAAGAGAAAAGCGTACTCTCCTGCACACATACTAAAAACACATTTGACCAAATTGTGGACACCAAATTACCAAAACAAATTTTTCGACTAAACTTCAATATTTATCAGCTTAAATGTACCAATGATTCACCCACCCACTTGTTTAATGTTCCATTGAACAATTATCCAGAGAATGATTAAAATGTCATCCAATATAAATGCACACATCGAGTGAGACAAAACGAACCAAGACGTAGTTCTCAGCGATAACATAATTTACCATGGTTTTCCGCTAAGACCGCGGGGCAGCAAATTACAACAACCCATAATAATGGGCATAACCAATCTATTCAATTGGAGAGCCCTAACAAAGAGCATTAATACTTGTACATTTCCACTCCATCCCCATTCTCAAGATACGAAAAAGGTACTATAGGCCCCTTCTCAGGTCAAAGTGCTTGGAAAACACACCTCTCCCCCTGGATTTGATTAACATGATCCGATAAATCAAGGTAAAGTCTGTCTAATTCGTATATTATTTTTTCTCTGATGTATCTTTATATTCAGTTCCCAGTAATCAATGTATGGATGGAGACCTCCATCCTTTTTACCCACAAAAGGGGGCACAGAAGGCCTGCTATGATCCTACTGTAGACTTTCTGCAATGTATTGCTTCATGGCAAGTTTCTCCTGACCTGACAGATTCTATATCCTCCTCTTATGAAATTTCACTCTAGGCAATAGATCAATGGCACAGTCGTAAGTCTATGATGATGTAGCATCTCCGACTGTGTCTTAGAAAATACTTCACCAAAGTCATGAATGAAAACAGGAATCTGCTCCACCTCTGTGTTGAGAAGTATAATAGGGAGACATTGTTCAAATCTCCCTGTTAATCCCTACCTGAGATTAAATTCTCAACCTGAATATTCCAATGTTTACAGCTCCACCCAGTGGGATCTAGTGATTCTGAAGCCAGGGCAACTCTTCCATGGTAAATAGAATACACTTTTCAGTACTGAGTTAATTGATCCTACCACTTCGTCGACTTCAGGATTACAATTTTGGATTGTGCCCTTAACCAGCGGAGTAGAATCAATAGCCACAACCTGCAGGGAATCAGATAGAGGTCTCCAAGGAAGACCCAGACATTTGGCAAAGGACGCATCTATAAAATTGGAAGCCGACTCAAAATCCAATCCACAAAAGTACTCCCAGAACCAGATAGAGAAAAGTATGAGATTTCAACTTTTTTGATACAATAGAAAATATCCTTTCGCGAGCGCCTAGGTGACCTCCCCCTAATTGCAAATCATCTAGGCCACCTGGAGCGTTTCCGGCCCTGGTCTTCCTTTGGCGTTAAGCACTCCCGGATGATGAGAAGTCCTACGGTCACTGGCAGAAGTCACGGAAGAAGCCCCCACTTGCATTGGCTCCTCAGGGTTTGTCTCAGGAATGTTGGACGTAGAGGTGACAGCGTTGGTAGTGGACCAGTGCGGGTCTGTGTAGCCTTTTCCCGATAGTCCTCCCTCCATAAAATCTTGACCAGGAGAGCAACACATCAGGGTCCCTACACAAAAAGCGCCCAACATCTACACAACACACCGTACACATCTCATCTAGGATGGTCTCTAAGGACGTCACACAAGCCAACCATACAATTATTCCTTAACACAATTCGGTCAAGCCTAACCTCTCCACTAACCTCAAACAAATGATGCGCTCCAATCTAAACGAGCACCTGCGGGCAAAACCCTATACCCAAACAAACGACCTTCATTACCCCAACCCTGAGACTATAACATCTAGGCCAGCAATAAACATCCCTTCGCACCTGCTCACTATAATTCCTTACATTCTCCTAAGACTATCAACAGATGTTGATCTCCATCTGAACCAGCAAGCAAAAACTAACGCCACACAGAACGATCAGACACGTGCATAACACCCATTACAACACAAACACAGGCTACCACAATCCACCTGAACAATCAGAGAGCACAGAACCAATGAAACCTCTGTCTCATCGCCAAAACAACATAGAAGTACAATAGCTCAGTATTCTGAAATCCAGACCGTGAGAGAGCGTATACAGAACTAAAATGCCCCACCAAATCGTGGTTGGGGGGACCTCCAGAATGAGGTCACATAAACAATTCTCCACACTCACTATATAGCCTTGTCATTATACCGGAGTATGTGGGACAGAGCCTAAAATAGAGGACGACACCAGAATCCTTGCCCTAAAATCGCTCAGAAAGGCCTTCCTGTTGCCTGAGACACCATGATAAGGCTGCCAACTTAATCGTATATGGGGATTTCACCAGATGGGGACGGCGGAGGAGCCGGGGGCGGGAAGTTAAATGCAGGAACAACCTGCCTCCTGCTGTTGTACCCTACAGCCCATATCCCTGACTAGCTGGGTAAACCCCTGCATCTGCTCTACCAGAGCTGTCATGGGGTTCATAGTGAGTGGAGGGCAGTAACGGTATGGCCTGTGATAAAATCACATCAAGGGAGGTACCGTGAGCCCTAACTAGACCCTAGGCCACTGTCCCTGCCTACTTGAAGTTCTGCCCTAAACGGCAGACCCCAATCTGCGGCGGCAGTCCCTATGCCTACTAAAGTGCAGGGGCCATTAGATAAAGGATAGACAAACATTCCCCGAGTTGGGTCACAGAAAAGTAAAGAGCAGGCCACAAAATGGAAAACCAGAGAGAAACCAGAAAACACGTGAAATGTCAGAGCACTGTCAGGAGCAAAGTACAAAATCATCAAACAAGCTAAGGTCCAATAACAAGCAGAGGTCTGGTTCACGGATAAAGCAAGCAAGCAATCAAATACATATAGGCAGCCAGGAAACTATCACAGGCGGAGCCTTCAGTTTTTAGGAGGTTTTCAGGAGGTTTAAATGTGGTTCCCGGACATTGCCCCCGTAGCTTATTGATGTGGTCTCCGGGCCCTCCCATTGGCCCGGGTCAACACGCCCCCTGTCCAGAGTGGCTGGAAATCTGTCACTCAAACAACCTCTAGCAGATTGTCTCTCAGGGTGGGTAGACCTAGGGAATTAGCAGCTGCAGAATGTTGCTCCCCTGCAATCGCTGCCTTTAGTAAAACGGTCTCGCGACAGCGCGATCTCTAGCTGCGGAATATTAATGCTTTTGATATAAAGGATCGTAACTGTAGAAGTAAAGGGTAAGGTTGTTAATTCTAGGGTAAGGTTCCTGACATCGACCGCCCCTTATATGGGGCCTGAATAGCCTGTAGTGTAGGGTAGGGCTTATTAGGTGTGGTAGGGTCAGCATAGGCATCATTTGCTCCCTTCCCTCCCATAGCCGACTCCATCTTGGTTTTAGAATTCTTTCTTTCTAGCTAGCTAGTTATGTATCTTATTTTGTGTTTCCTCCTTTAACCCCTTAAGCGCCAGGCCTGAAAAGTAGTTAATGACCAGAACATTTTTAGTTTTTGCCTCCTTGCGTTTCAACAGTTTGTAACTTTTTTATTATTTTTCATGACGCAGCTTGTGTGAGGCCCATCGGTTTATTTGAGACAAGTTGTAACTTATGAGGGAATAATTTAAGTTCACTTATAAATAATATGCAAGAATTATTTTTGTTTTTTTTTTTTTTACATTTTTTTACACCATTCACATTTCACATTAATTAACTTGTTAAGATTAATTCTACATGTTTATTACGGTCATTGTGGATACCTAATAGTTCAGTTTTTTTCTGTGTAATGTATGCACAATTATTTTTATTAAATATTTATTTTTTATTTTATTTATTTTTTTATTATATTTTTTACACTTTAGTTTTTTATCTTTTTTTTTATTATCCCCTGAAAAGGGAGAACCCTTTGTACATTTATTTTTACACTTGGTAATGTTTATTAGCAAATTCATTATACAAATACATTATAATCTGTGTCATCTGACACAAGGCAGTGAGTAGGACAGCACACAGTGTACACCTGTCACTGGCTTCAGTACCCAGTCAACTCTGTGGCCGACTCTAATGTCCTCCAGAACTGACTGTCAGCGATCGACTCCCTGGGCTCAGTCTGGTCACCCGAGAGGGAGGTTTCCGATCAGCCGACAGGAGCATGGGAAACCCTTTATTGCGGACGGGAGCATTATCCCGTGCTTTAACAGCACGGGATGCGGAGGTTTCCTTTGTTCCCCTGGTGCTCGCAGGAGATGCTCTGGGAACAGGGCTTGTGTATTTCTACAGACCCCGATCCCAGCGCAGCTAGCAGCGCCGGAACGCCACACAAACCCCAAAGTTCTGCAGCGAAGCCAAAAGACATCGCTGACAGATGAACGACCCGCACCGCTGCACCAGGCCAAAAGATGGTCCGGGTCGTTAAGGGGTTAAAAAAAATAGTATAATCTGTGTAAAAGTTAATGTTTTATGAAAATACACAGTTTTGTTTTGTCTTGATATTTTGAATTTCTGTGTATTCCTTGGTCCCGTATAATAATAAATCAGTTTTCCCCATATCTCTCTGTGTGTATCTTAAATATTGTTTCACATTAAATAAATGGAAGAATTTTATGAAAAAAGAATTCTAGCATAAAATGCATTAGACGAATTTGGCAAATCTTCATAATTTCTTGTGTGTTGTACTATATGTACAGATTCCTTAAAGTATACCATCTATTACAAAACAACTTTTTATAAATCAACAATACAGACAAAAATAAGACACTTTACTTTTTATTTAACCCCTTAAGGTTGAACCATTTCCGGACTTTTGTTTTTCGCTTTTTCTCCCCGCCTTCCAAGAGCCATAATTTTTTTCTATTTTTCTGTCTACATAGCTATACAAGGCCTTGTTTTTTGTGGGACAAGATGTACTTTCCACCGGTGTCATTCACTGTACCATAGAATATACCAGGAAACTGCAAAAAAATCTAAGTGGTGTGAAATGTGAAACAAACATTTAATTGTGGCATGTTTGCAGGTTTTTTTTTTTTAACTGATTCACTCTTCAGTATAATTGATGTGCTATTTGTATTTTGCATGTTCATTTAATTCTGGAAATTTAAAATTTTTTGTTATGGTACGTAAAGAAATTCAAATATTTTTATTTTTAAAATTTCCGCAGCAGTGCCATTTTCTGTAACCAATAACTTTTTGTACTTTCACCTTTGGACCTGAGTAAGGGTGCATTTTTTGCGGGATGAAGTGTACTTTTTATTGCTACCATTTTGGTATGAATGTGGCTTTTGAAAAAACTTTTATTCCAATTTTTAGGGTACCTGAAATGGCATTCAAAAAACGCAATTTTGGCATTTGAAATTTTTCTTCTTCTACAGTGTTTAGCATACGGGATAAATGATGATATATTTTAATAGACTGGACTTTTACAAATGCAGCGATACCAATTATGTGTAACTTTTAAATTTTTTTATTTGAAAAATGGCAAAACAGGGGTGTTTTGAACTTTTAATATTTATTTATTTTAAAACTTTTTTACTTTAATACTTAGTACCCCTTGGGTGTAATAAATGAAAGATCGCAAACCGGCTATATGTCCCAGCAGAAGAAGGCTTGTTTAAAGTATATCTTCTTTATTTGAAAAATTACATATAAAAGCCATGAACTTCATGATTTATGAAAGAACCTCCGTGTAGCACAATGCAGCAGTGCTTTGTAGTATCGGTATGCTGACGCATTTTTCGGAAATATCTTTAGTCATACGATACATTTTTCACGGGATACATAAATAAATATTTTACAACAAGAATTTAAATGTGGCTACTGTATAAAGTAGTTAAAGCAATTTTAGCTCTATGTGCGGTGTTATCTTTCTTAGAAAATTTTCAATTAAATTTTCGCATATTTTACATGAAAAAGTATGAAAATCATTATTGTCTGCTGAGACAAAATAGAAGCACAGTCAATTTGTTTTAAATTACTGAGTTCCAATAATAGGGCACCAATTTTTTTATCAGCTGGAAAAGTATATCAGTCTTTTAGGCAATAAGTATTTATTGCCTGAGGTCAGAGACCTTCCCTGTAGTTTGCATTCACCTCTCTAATTGAGTAATATAAGAAAATGATTGTAAAATGTAAGCGCACGTTTTAAATTTATCAGTAGGTAACCTATTTAGCATCTCTTTCACTTGTTGAAATATACCATATTATTGCATTTGTACTGCAGTCCTTATAAATGTAGAATGATTAAAATTGAATTTTAAGGTTGTTATAATCCCTAAATGTAATTTTACGATCTTGAGCGACAAACATTCGGTTTGTTTTATGAGTAAACATGTTTGCTCATGACATATTTCCAGTTTCTGCTAAGTGCTAAGTGCCATCCTTCCCTCTGAGCTCCTATATCACAACATTCCAGGAATTTATATCTCTGAATTATTCTTTTACATGTGAGAAAAAACCTTGAAAACACAGTTTAATAATCTTACATCTAATATGGCCTTGACAGTGATAGTGGCCAGAGTGTATTATTCATGATCTCTCTTTTGTAAATCAGAAGACGAATAATAATAGGCAAATGCAAAGAATATGTCCTAGAAGTTGTGGGTGTGAATTGTGTGATTTATCATGTAAAGTACATGTTCTGTGCTGACACACTTGGTTACCTTCTGTATTAACTCATTAATGAAAACATATACAAATAGCAGTACAATTCTTAATATATATGTACATGCAGGTACCAATATGCATTGCCACACACCTCCAAAGGTGCCTATGGTTGTTGGTTTCTTTGACTGACAGCTATTCATACTGCTTTCACTATAAAAATGCACGCTTTTTTTTTTTTGCAAAGAGTGCATGTGTTTTGAATATGGAGAAGCGAGAAAGCCGCTGCTAGACATCTCTGACAGGGGCTTATCTCTAAACAGAACAGGATCAGACATTCAAATTTAACATATATGGTCCTCTCCCTTGAATTCGTCTGGCAGGGGAGAGTTAGGCGGATCCCATACGGATAAGATAGTTAACTGTTCCTGTATAAATTGGTGGATTTTGACCACTGTTTTATAATGTGTATAGCGGTCTTTACTCAAGACAACATGATGTGACCTTTCTGAATAGTATAAAACACTTGTCTTGTGGTTTTCTCATTGCATTTCCTATGGAGGATATGTTAATAAGTGAATCAAAAAATTCTTAGCAAAGTGTACGCAAAGAAAAAAGCCTCTTAACCAATATGTACTACAAAAGGTAAGAAGAAAGAGGAAAAAATGGTCCTAAAACTTAACTTTTAATCACTACAAAGTTAAAATATACTATTCATATTCTAAATAGATGGGAGACCTGACAAAAAGGGATACTATGGGATAAACCCAAATAGACCCAAATAAATCTCAGATTGAATGTGTTTACGTTGAGTTCCTGACCAAATTGTGCAAATTGTTCCTGAGATCCGTTCCAGATTATAAAATTATCGTCGATATAACGGGCCCATAGGGCTACGTGTTCAGAGAAAGTGGAAGGAGAGTCACCAAAGACGATGGAGGTCTCCCACCAGCCGAGGTACAGGTTAGCGTATGATGGTGCGCAGCGCTTCCCATGACGGTACCTCGTAACTGGTGGAAGACCCCACCATCGACAAGGAAATAGTTCCTGGTTAAAGTAAAAGACAAGAGGTCTACCACAAAGTTGCTATGGGCCCTCAGCTGTATACCTCTAGTAGACAAGAAACACTTTACAGCTTCCAAGCCAGATAAGTGTGGGATCGAGGTGTATAACGATTCCACATCAATACTGGCTAGCCATGTCTCTTGGCCAATCGACAGGCCCTCTATACGCTTAAGAAGATCTGTGGTATCCCTGGTAAAGGATGGTAGGGCTTCAACGAAGGGTGCCAGGATCCTGTCTACATAAATACCACAGTTCTGGCTAAGGGAATTAATTCCAGAAACTATGGGGCGACCTTTTAGGGGGGAAACCCCCTTATGTATTTTGGGAAGGGCATAGAATGTAGCAACTTGTGGTGTACGTGGGTATAGAAAATCAAATTCCTTTTGATCTATAAGTTCCTCATCTTTCGCCTGTGTTAGTTTATTCTTAAGTTCCGATTGGAAATGAACAGTGGGGTCTGATAGCAGTCGTGCATAACACTCCCTGTCAGATAGGAGGTGGATACACATCTCATGATATTGTTGATGGTTGAGAACTACAATGTTACCCCCCTTGTCTGACGGTTTGATACATAATTCATGGTTTTTAGAAACATTTTGCAGTGCCGAATGTTCTGATCTTAGAAAATTGTTCCATTTTGACCCCTCTATGTTCGCTAAATCTTTAAGGACCAAACCCATGAACACGTCTATGCAGGAAACTTCACCAATTGGAGGCATATTTTTATTTTTTGCCCTCAAATCAGTAAAGGGACCCTTACCGACATCATTCTGAGGACTGTCTGCCAGTCCGAACAGAAGTCTCACATCTTGTAACATGTCCTGTGGGATGCCTAGTTCGGAACATTCTCTTTTATTTTTCATTGCAAAGAATTTTTTCCAACTTAGCTTCCTTGCGAACATGTTCAAGTCTTTGGTCCAAGTAAAAAGGCTAAATCTTGTTGTGGGAACAAATGATAGGCCCTTCCGTAACAAACACATCTTGTCTTGTGTCAATACTTTATCAGAAAGATTGATTATCTGTGATTCTCCTGTCTGGGAGGATTCTAAACTCGGTAGGATGGGGTGTTGGTACGTAGACTCAGTTGGTACTGTTTGTCTAAAAAACGTTGTCCCCCACCTCTGTTTCTCTGATGTCCTCTCCTTCCTCCTCTATTTCCTCTAGATCTGGTTAGTGACCTTGAAGGTCTAGACCCTACCTCCCTATCTGAATCTGATATATCGGTATCGGTTGAAGAGATATCGGTAGGAGCCTCTTTATTGGGATTCCTATTGCCCAGACAAAGATATGCCTTGTTGTCTCTGAAATCGGCAAGATCTCGCATAAATTGGTGATGCTTCCGATCTTTTAGGTGGTGTTGGAAACGCTCTATATTAGTTTGCAAATTATTTTCTTTAATAGCGAAATCCGGTTCGCTTGAAAATTTTAGAATAAGGTCTATCTGTTCTTTAAGCTTAGTATTGAGTGCCTCCAATGCCACCTTCTCTTCCGCCAATAGGAGGACCATAAGGCGTAGTGAGCAGGTGGTAATCTCTTTTTCCCACTTAGATGGAAAAGAGGGGGATTTATTCTGACTGGAAGGTACCAGAGAAATACGTAACCCACGAGGGACGATATTATTCTGAATATAATTCTGAAGGCTCTCCACTTCCCACCAGGACGCTATTTGTTCCCTATATGTTTTGGTAAGTTCTTTAAAGGCTATTGATAAAGTGGGGAGGTATTGAGGCTGAATTATCGCCTTTTCTGAAAAAACGTCTTTAGATTCAAGAGACCACTGGTCCATACATGGGCCCTTAGATAGGAAACCTGCCATGCTGCAAAGAACAATCAAATGAATCAAAAAATTCTTAGCAAAGTGTACGCAAAGAAAAAAGCCTCTTAACCAATATGTACTACAAAAGGTAACAAGAAAGAGGGAAAAATGGTCCTAAAACTTAACTTTTAATCACTACAAAGTTAAAATATACTATTCATATTCTAAATAGATGGGAGACCTGACGAAAAGGGATACTATGGGATAAACCCAAATAGACCCAAATAGACTATTATACCCTATCCTAGCCACAAATACAGGATAGTCGCCCTAATAAGGGCGTTCCCGTCCGCAACCTGACCCTAAGATAGGAAACACTGAACCAAGAAAGTGTGATCAATCCTAAGCTCAAGGAATGAGTGCTTAGTGCTAGTCCCGTCCCAACATGTTTCAGCCATCCATTAGATAATCAATTGATTATTAGATGGGACAATTAGAAAGATACAGATGAATGCAATAGGACAGTGAGAAAAGCATGTAACCAAAATAAGTCCTTGAGATAGCTAAGGGTATACAAATATCAGTATCTTCAAGGCCAGAAAAGATACTCGGGTGTAGGCATAAAAAGAGGGTATACAAATATCAAATATCAGTGCCTACAATGCCAGAAAAGATAATCAGGAGTAGGCATCATAATGGAAATGTACAGTTTTAAATCGTACATACCACCTGAATGTTACAAATCGGCAGTCCAAATAGTCACCAAGCTGTTGAAAAGAAAAAAGGGAAGTCACACCAAAGCGACTCCACAGCACGATATTTAGTTATAGACAACAGCTTTTATGTATAAACTTACAGGATTGCATTGTGAGGTCCATCTCCCGCCCTGTAAAGGCAGCGCAGCATCGGCTGTCACTAGCAGAGACGCCGAGGATCGCAGCCGGCCCTGAATTTATGCGCGCGTTCAAGACGGCGCCTCAGTGACGTAGTCTAGTGCGACCGCGGCTGGAAACTAGGATGAAAGCGCGTCCTTAGTAACGGTGCATGCGCAGATAGTGCGCATCGCCGTGCTATATTAAGGGCGCGCTGAGAAACAGTGTTGGAGCATCGGCTATTGCAGCACTGTTCACAAGGATAAAGGGACGCCATTTGGTGGCAGGAGGACAGGCATTAGCCTGTATATATGACCCACTAAAGGCCCAAGTATATATAGGCTCAGAGTCACAATAGACAGAGCCGTAAGATGCTTGGATAACTATATATTTTCAGAATACATGGCCCAGTGTAACACTTAAAGGGGCTATCCATATCAGAATCAATGACCATATTTATTAGGACAACAGGTTTTTCAACATTACAGCAGATAATATCCAGCTATATATGGTATTTGAGATTAATATGTGAGAATCCCAAGACAGTATGCTATCTCATACAGAAAAAATATATATATGCATGTCAGAAGAAGCTACTGAAATCTAGTTGGTCATTCAGACCATAGGGGGCCCTGGTGTTCAATGTAAACGTCCAGTAGCATTCTTTTTGTAGTAATCGTTGATCTAAATTACCGCGGTAATTTATTAGATTAGATTTATTCATGGATGTGTTTTTAGGCAAGACTGTTAGAGAGCTGATTCCCTTGGCTGAGAAGCAACCCCACACATGAATGGTTTCTGGATGCTTTACAGTTGGCATGAGACAATGGTGGTATCGCTCACCTTGTCTTCTCCGAACAAGCTGTTTTCCAGATGTTCCAAACATTCGGAAAGGGGATTCATCTGAGAAAATGACTTTACCCCAGTCCTCAGCAGTCCTCTCCCTGTACCTTTGGCAGAATATCAGTCTGTCCCTGATGTTTTTTCTGGAGAGAAGTGGATTCTTTGCTGCCCTCCTTGACACCAGGCCTTGCTCCATGAGTCTCCACCTCACAGTGCGTGCAGATGCACTCACACCTGCCTGATGCCATTCCTGAGGAAGCTCTGCACTGCTCGTAGCCCGATTCCGAAGCTGAAACACTTTTAAGAGATGGTCCTGGCGCTTGCTGGTCTTTCTTGGGCGCCCTGGAGCCTTTTTGGCAACAATGGAACCTCTCTCCTTGAATTTCTTGATGATGCGATAGATTGTTGACTGAGGTGCAATCTTTCTAGCTGCGATACTCTTCCCTGTTAGACCAGTTTTGTGCAGTGCAATGATGACTGCACATGTTTCATTAGAGATAACCATGGTTAATAGAAGAGAAACAATGATGCCAAGCACCAGCCTCCTTTTAAAGTGTCCAGTGGTGTGATTCTTACTTAATCATGACATATTGATCTCCAGCCCTGTCCTCATCAACACCCACACCTGTGTTAATGGAGCAATCATTGAAACGATGTTAGCTGGTCCTTTTAAGGCAGGCTTGCAATGAAGTTGAAATGTGTTTTGGGGGAAAAAGTTCATTTTCTAGGCAACCTTACAATTTACAATTTACAATTAATTGCTGTTAAGCTGATCACTTTTTATAACATTCTGGAGTATATGCAAATTGCCATTATAAAACCTGATGCAGTAGACTTTGTAAAAATTAACATTTGTATCATTCTCAAAACTTTTGGCCATGACTTGTAGATTGTCAAACAGTATTTCTATTGGAGAGTAGATATATCGACTACGGTTGAAGGGAATGTATCACCTTGTTTTTTTTTTTTTTATGAAACATATATACTAATATACTGTACATTCTTTTATTCCAATTAGTTCTTTATTTTTTGTTTGTATCATTTTTTTTTTTCGATTTCACTTATTATGGGGGCAACCAGCTAGATGGAGAAAGCTGGAAAACGACCTATTATTTTACTGGAATTGATTTTAGAGTGTACTCTGTTATATATGAAGAGGCCATTTTAAAGGAAGGAAGATTATAAAAGAGAAGCTAAACTGTGTCCATCACCTATTGTCAGTGTTGTGGTCTGCCAGCTTTATCATAGAAGATTTACTTTTCATTGTAATCCTGCCTGTGATAATAATGAGATGTTTGCTGATCTCTACAACATAGAAAGCATTAGCCTATTGTGAGGCTCAGTAACCAGTATAACAATTTTTTATCTTACAATATATTTTAGCTTGTATAGTAACATGGGAAATTGGAAGAAATGCAAAAAGACTGTATTTTAAGCATAAAGTCATTCCAATTTATAACTTTTCCATCAAGCCATAGGTAGTCAGTATATTTTTGGATTTGTAAGGCTATGTTCACATGGCTTATTTTGGGACTCATTTCACCACGTATTGAGAGCGTACTGCACTCTAATATGAGCGAAATGTGCCCCAATCATTAGGGTAATTCCCAGTTCTCACAGAGAACTATAGATTATGCCTCCTCTCCCTGCTCGTACAATATCGTATTGTATGAGCGGAGAGATAATTGACATGTCATTTATTCATGGCGCTTACGCGCTGTGATTAATGACAGTCTATGGGACGGCGGGCTGCCGCCCCCCTGCACTGCGGGTGTACACGCCGATCGGCATGAGCTTCCGAACACCCGTCGTAATTGCGGAGTGTACTGTACGCCTGCAGTTAAGCCAGGGGAACATACACAAAAGGGGGACAAGCAAACAAAAAGGGCAGGGGGTTTGTCCTTGGTCAGGAAAAAGCCGTGCTTTTTTCCCAATTTTTTTAGTTTTCCTTCCAAGCATGTGTTTTTGGGGTTTTAAACAGTAAAAATTTTTTGCATAAAGTACAGTTTTTTTTTCTTTTGATATAAAAAAATTTAATTACAAAACTCCTTAGGGGGGGATGTAAATATTTAAATGTAATAATGCTCGGGCTATGAAAAAAGAATCAAAAATTTTCCCCCAAACAGCATCAAATTCTTGTTTGCTTTGGGGCTTATGTTTCCAAATTTGGGTATTTGGGGTTAATCCTTTTTTTAGAGGTCCCAAAAATTACAGTAACACAGGGTTAATTCTCACCTCAGGGGTCAATAAAACCAGATTTTTGTATTTTTAAAATTTCAATTTTTTTATTTGTAGAAAAAATTAGAATCTGAATTAAATAAAGAAACGGGAAACCGGGGAGGGTTTATTTAAATGTGGGGAGAAACCCCAACCCGGCATATCACTTTTTAAAAATTCTAATTAACTTGTTTTTTTCTTGTTTAACCTTCGGGGGTGTCAAAAATGTACCCCTCCCAATTTCCCAAAAGCCCCTTAGGTGACGGGGGACACATTAAAGAAAATCGGGCTTTTTAAAATTTTTGCATTGGGTCATTCCTGTTTTATTATAACTATTTTTTTTAACCCTTAAAAAGATCCCCGGGGGCGTTTGAAAAATTCCGCCTACCCCTCGGGATCTCGGAGAAAAAGACAAAATCCAGAGGGCATAACAAGACTTTTTGGCTGGTTGTTTTTTAGCTGTTTTTTATTAATGCGGGAAACCCCAAATTCATATTTTTGGGGTTGGTTTGGGAAACCCCCCTTGGGTTGATTTTCCACAAGGGGCATTGTTTGTAAGCTCAATCTACTATTTCTGCATGGGTTTTGGGGCTCCACAACGGGCATTTTAAAAATCCTAAAATGTTTTGGCAATTTTTGGATGAAAACTTCAAAAAAATTTTTTTAAAAAGGGGACTTTTGTTTTCCCTTTTAAAAATTTAAGTTTGGGAATTGGGGCCAAAAGGGGAATAAAGCAGATTTGGGGAACACTGTCCCAGATCCGCTTACAAAAGGGGTTTGGTGAGCAAAAACTTCCCAAAACCATTTATGACTAGCATGAGATGACCTTTTAACACCTAAAGGGAGGTGGGGGGGAAATGAACTGGGGTTAAACTCAGTAAAAAACTGCAGAAAGACAACTTTTGTGAAAAATTAAATAAAAAGGGTTTTAGTAGACGAACCCAAAGAATTTTGGGCTTTGGAATTTTTGAGTCTTTTGTCCAAACAAAAACACATAAAAATATGCAAGTGGTGTATTAAAAATTCCCCTATTAAAAAAAGTTTTTTGGGTACACAATTTCAAAAAAATTGTTTTTAAAATTATATGTAAAAAAATTTGGGTCAACTGTATTTGGAAAAAATTTCCCTTTTTGGGGTTTGTTATTTAAACCAAAAGAAAAGTAAAATAAAATATTTTCAAATTTAAATTGGGAAAAATGCGGGTAATGTGATATTTGATACTGTATTGCTATCTTTTCCTTTTTTTGTAAATTTTAAATGTTTACAAAACCCCCTGCAATTTTTTTGGGGGTTCTGCTGTTTTAACAATATTTGTTTATGAATTTTGTATAACATAGCATTATTTATTTTGGTTTTGTATAGGGGTTACCTAAAAATGAAAAAAAAATGTACTTAAGAATTAATTTTATTTCCCAAAAAATATTTATTTAAAATTTTTTTAAAATTTAAAATTCAAAATAAAATATTTTGTGAAATTTGCTTTTTTTCATGGGTCTTTTTTTAGTGGGTATTTTGAAATTTGGGGGTTGTTTTTTTTTAATTTTTTTTGGGTTTTTTTAAATTTTTTTTGGTCTTCAAAATTAATTTATTTGAACAAAAAATTGGGCTGAAATGTAACAATGTGAAATTCCATTTTGCCCAAAAATTATTAATTTAGTTAAAAAAATTTCTTTAAATAAAAGGGAAAACCTAAAATAAAACAAAAGGGGGATCCTTAAAGGGAAATTTTTCCATCTTTTTTTATCAAAAATTTTTTCCTAGTATAGAAATATTTAAACCAAAAAGAAAAAAACCCCCAAATAAAACATAACCTTTAAAAATTTTACACAAAAAAAAAGACAGATTTCCCCAAAATTGGACACACCCCCACCATACACACAATTTTGCTCCGGGGTGCGCCCGTGCTTTGAAAAAATGGGGAATGGAAGTATCCCACATACTGGGTTTACACCCTTTTTCCCTCCCCCCCTTTGAAAAGTCCCTTTGGCGGGTTTTTTCTTCTGAGAAGGGGCCCCACTATGGTTTTTTGCACCTAATCAACCCTATAAATCCCTTAAGATAATACAATGATTTTAGGTTTCCCTATTTTAAACCATTTAGTATCCCCCAAAGAAAACCCCAAGACGCTTTTCGTTAAAAAAAGAACTCCTCAATGGGAAAAAAAGCAGGGGCACAAACAAATCCCGTTATATAAAGAAAGTATAAAAAATTAGGCTAGTGACCCCCAAAGGTTGAAAACCCCAGCATAAAATCCCCAAAACAACTCAGTATCGGCCGCTTATAAAACATATAGCTCCACCTCTAATTCCTATTAGTACCCAAGGCATACCAGTGCATACATAAACAACAGACATCCCATAATCAAAGCCCTTTGTAATGTCCCGCATCTCTCAGAGTCAACTGTGGCTGCACCCTTCTTTCACTTCTGGGGGCCTCGGGGGATACACCTTTCACATAAATTTTTCTTTAGGAGCTTACTGCAACTGGCAACAGCCCTCACCCATAGGGCCTGTACTTATTTTAAAAAGAATAGTATATCAGATACAGAGGAGAGGGGGTTTATGGGGAAGGGCAAGACAATAGTGACAGTACAATGGAAATTGTATTCCATGTATGCATATTTTAATTAAAAAGAAAATGTATATTTGGGGGAAAAAGGGGGGAGAAGGGGTTCAGGGAAGAGACAAGTTATAGTTCATACAATGGATATGTATTCCAAAGAATATGCATATCAACATGGAGAGGGGGTTCAGGGGGGTGATAAACCTGGTATGTGCTGTGGGAAAACATCTATTTTGTTTTCCGTTCTAGGGGAGCCCCCGACCAAAAATATAAGGAATTGGGCGGAATCCACACAGTTAGGGCAGATACTCCAAAACAGCCCAGGCGGGGGGCATGGTAAGAAGGGCCGCAAGCCCGCATGGAAAAAGGTGAACGGTCGAGAATGTTGTTTATGGGGGGCATGGGGTCATATGGAAAGTAGGGGAGCAAAAAGGGGGAATGGGTTTTGTGGATTCTCTGATGGCTAATTAGTGAGCACATTGAATAGGGTAGTGTTACACTAAGATATAATAAAACGGAAGTGAGCTACACCACAATGTGACCAGCTACCGTCGTCTACCGCCTGATGAAGCCAGTTAGATGGTAAAACACGTTGAGAGGTCTCCGAAGGAATGACATGTTAAATATGTGATTTCTCACCTCTGCAACAAAGTAACACCCGCTGCAGAGGGTGTTACAACGGAAGCCTATATGGTTTATGTCCCCATCTAATAGGGATAACTGCTTGGGATCCCGTACTGAGTTAGAAACTACTGTGTTTTATATAAGGTTTTTCCTTGTTAGGAGTGGGGTTCCATCAGACCTTGATAATGGAAAGGGAGTTATTCTTCAGAATAGGAAGGGAAAAATTGAGAGTTAAAAATCGGTTTTAAATATGTGTATAGAATTTAAGTACATAATAAAAGTTACGTTTTAGTGTCTTATAGATTGAGAACTGATAGAGTTTAAGTTTGCCTATGGCAAAATAGTAAATATAGTCAGCCTTCACCCAGACACCGTTCATTTGTACCCTCAGTGAGATGCGGTCACATCAGAGTTACTGCGCCAGTGCATAAAAATCACCCCTGAAGATTTACTGCAGTAGCGCGCCAGCCCTCACCCAGGCTCTGTACACTCATAACCTCAACCAGATGCAGCCACGCACCTAGTGCTCCACCCCTAACAACCATACTTCCTATCATACAATTATGAATCAAAAAGACTTAAGTACAGTTTATGTAAGTGTATAGCTAAGGTTATTCATTAGTAGCAGTTTACATTCTAAAAGTTGACATCTACTGTTACTTTGCAATCCATACCAATGTTTCTATTGAGTAATTATTAAAGGTTATTTTTTTATTGGGAGATACTTTTTCTTTTTGTTTGATTTTTGGATATGACACTTTTTAAAAAAAGTATTTTTTCAGTCATTTTGGGAATTTTTTCCTCATGTTATGGCAGAATATCTATCTTTCACAATAGACACTGATGGGTGGCTATTGGAGGGAAGGGAGGTATTTTCAGAGAAAGATTTAACACATCATTCTTTTACCCCAACTACTAAGTTAGCATTTAGGAATCTTCTACAAATTTATAAAGAATACACAACATTTTGGTGGGAGATCCAATCTCTGGAAAATTATATTCAACAACGGATTGTACCCAGAGGGCTAAGGGAAACTTTATGTTCAGGAGAAAGATTAAGAACTGATACCTTTATAAAAAAAAAGTGGGAAAAGGAGGCCACTGAGTTTGCTGATTGAGGAGGAGAAAACACATTTTGAAATACTCAAATCCTAACTTAAGACACAGATTGATCTAACACGTCCTCTGATGCAGAATATTCTGACATAGAAAAAAGGAATCCTGCTTAAGGATTCAGAGGAAGAAGGGGACAGGGTAGAGGTAAGGGTGGACGAAAGAGGCATCTTGTAACCACAACATGTGGAACACATTCATTGAATTGACAAGGAATGACAAAGCAGCTCTGGCTTCCTCCTCATCTATTGCTTCAAACTTCCCCTTTTCCTCTTCTTCCTTGGTTTCTTTTTTTAGATCGACAGTAAGTACAGTTACAGTACTCCCTGAGGAACAAAACGGTCACTCAGAATTAGATGATATGCAGATCATTAATTTTTCCTCATACAATTTATCTGAGGTTGAGGTATCAGTCCTTAAAAGGGGACTGTCATTTGTACCAACTAATCAACGTGACACATTCACTTGGGTTAAGGACCTTAATTTGTTCATACATAAGTTAAAATGGGTCAAATTTTTCCGAGGTAAAGATTGACAGGAATGCATTGAATTAAGGATTTAACCCTCTGACCTTGTGTGAATTGGCTTCAGCTGATGATTGTGTGAGGGGTTAAGGTCCATTCATCACTTTAAAACAGAGAAGTACCAAGCCAGCTCCAGTGCAACCCTATTCATGCATTCCTTAATACTGTTACGTATGAAATAAGATCTCTTGATCCTCGTGATATGTGTCACACTAATTTTTCATCGGTGGAGATGACAGCATTGAGAAATTTAGAAAAGAATATAAATGTAATCAAACCAGCAGATAAAGGGGGAAATGTTTTGATGGATTCAAGTCAGTATTGCAAAATGTGGTATGACATTCTAGGGAATTCAAATTGTTACAGGGTATTAATAACAGATCCAACACCATTGCTGTAAGTAAGCTAAAAATCCTGCTTGATGGTGCTCTTGTGGATTGGCTTATCACGAAAAAGAAATATGAGTTTTTACTATCTGTTTTTCCACGTAAGGCAACATTTTATGGGCTCCCTAAAGTTCATAAGGGTGTCTCACCGCTCAAAGGGAGGCCTATCGGGTCCGGGGTGGATAGACTCACCCAGAATATACAGTAGGTATCTACCTTGATTGAGTTCTTCTGGAGTTTGTTACTAGAGATGAGCGAGCCCTAAAAAGTTTGCGTTTGTGTCGAACCTCGAACTTTGAGAAGTTTTTGTTCGAAGTTCGAGTCGAACTTCGAACCCCATTAAAGTCAATGGAGAAATGTTTCGGATCTCAATTTTTCTACTATACAGGTGAGGAGAAAGCTGTTACTACCAATCCATAAACTAGTACACCAACACTAGGCGCATTAAACGCCGGGCACGAAATTGAAATGCACCTAAAAATGATACGCTGTGCGTCTCCATAACACAGCATATCATTGGAAGTGTATGCAATGCACACAGAGGCGCATAACATATCATTAAAAGATTATGAAATGCGCCTAAAAAAAAAAAAAAAAACAAAAAAAAAAAAACAAAAAAAAAATACCAAAAAAAAAAAAAACAAAAAAAAAAATATAAACTTGTAATGATATGTTATACTCTTTGTGTCCAATGCGCCTCGATATGGCGCATTTCATGACTCGTAACCAATGAATGCTTTGTGCAAATCGATTAGCGCAAAACGCAGCACATACGTACGATTGAATGTATGTAATGCACCTAAATAGGCGCAATTGTGCACGAGGGCGCATTTGCGGCATAAGCATATAATTGTAGTGTATTGAATGCAGCCTTATTGAGGGGCATAACATTAGCATTCACAAGTTAATATGTGCCTAGGTGCTTTTACTTAAAACTTGTAATGGTTTGTAATGCACCTCCGTGCGCAATGCACCTCGAAAGGCGCATTACATACTCTAACAATGAAATGCTATGTGCCGTGATTAGCACATATCGGGACAAATAGCATATCATTGGAAAGGTGTTATAAACCACGTGATATGTTGTTAGGCGCATTTCATATACTTGTAATGATAAGTTATGCACCTCCATGCGCGATGTGCCTCGATAGGCGCATTACATACACTTCCAGTGATAAGCTATGTGCAGCGATTTGCGCAATGTGCCTTTTTAATGTAAGCGCAAATTAATGTTTCTATGCAAAGTATACTTGATGCCAGATTTTTGAGAGAATTGTATTTTCAGGTGCACCTTACACTGATTTAATGCACCTGAAAACTATTAAAATAGCATGTCAAACGCGATCTAGAAAGCGAACATTTACTCGAACAAACAGTAAAATGTTCGATTCAGCTCGAGTTCTAAAAACCTCAAACGTAACTTTTCTCTAACGGTTCGATCAACAATATTTGTTACTTCTCTACCCTCATATGTAAGGGACAGCCACGTCAGATTTTCTCTCTAATATTGATGGGATCATAACAGATGAGGATACACACCTGGCTAGCAAAGATGTGGAAGCCTTATATTCCTCTAATCCACACTGTAAGGGCCTAGAAGCAGTAAAGTACTTACTGGACACTAGGGGTAGTCAATTCAGAGGTCAGAATGAGTTCATCTTGGCCTTATTGTAATTTTTCTGTTTAATGGGAGGATGTACCACCAGTTCAGGGGCACAGCTATCTAGGAGACCATGTGCTCCGCCATTATGTAATGTGTACTGGGCTGGTGGGAGAGTACAGTTGTCTTTCTGTTCTGAGGTTAATATAAATCGATTGAGTCCAGTCAGATATGGGCGTGCTATATAGACGATACATTCATCTTGTAGCAAGGGACAAGTCAACAAGAACTGTTCCTTAGGTCCTAAGACTTTCTTTGTTGCCCCACAACCAATCAGAGCACTATCATTTCATATAGTGAGCTGAAAAAATTAAAAGGGAGCTCTGATTGGTTGCTATGAGCAACAAGTAAAGTTTTAAACCAAGACAGTTTTCATACATGTCCCCCTTAATGTCAATGACATTGGTCTTAGATTCACGAGTGAAATTAATGAATACCCTACCTTTTCTGGACGTTCTTATTTCCAAGAATTATGATAATAACCTAGGCACTAAGGTATACAGGAAAGCAACAGCGACTAATTCTCTCCTAAGGTGGTTAAGTTGTCATCTTAGACCCCTATTGAGAGGAATTCCTCTAGGACAATTCTTGAGGTTAAGGAGGAATTGCTCTGATAATGCTACCTTCAAGTCACAGGTAGTGGACTTGAGGAATAGATTTGAGAGAAGGGGTATTCGCAGAAGGTCCTTAAACAAGCCTACAACTATGTGAAAAGTCAAGATAGGATTGATCTAATGATCCCTAAGAAGACCCAGTCTGAGAAGGCAGGAATAAATGATAAGCTCCGGATCATAGGGCTCTATGATTTGAAGGCTCAGCAGATCTGGGAAATCCTGGAAAGATATTGGAATATATTGATCCAGGATCGTGATCTGAGGGAGCTATTA
Source organism: Phyllomedusa bahiana (assembly GCA_025379985.1). Lineage (NCBI taxonomy): Eukaryota > Metazoa > Chordata > Amphibia > Anura > Hylidae > Phyllomedusa > Phyllomedusa bahiana. The sequence goes on along the minus strand of JAODAL010028847.1, from coordinate 21,317 downwards.
CCTACAAGACCACTCATTACATCATCTCTCCTGTGGGAGGAAATTGCCTCAGGCCAAATCAGGTCTTTAGGAGACATTTTAGGTGTGACAACGCCACCATCAGGAAGTGAATGATATCACAATAAATAGCGGCTATCGTATTACTGTAAGAAGTTACCTCTTCAATGCTTTCTCTGGACTGTATAAGAGATGTGCTGATTTAAGAGTTAAGAGAGCTCTCTTTGGAGGTGTTCCAAGGGTGGGCAGTGTATGGGTCATGTATGGATGTGACTGATAAGCCCACAAAACTAGTTAGGTCTCTTTCCCACCAACTTCCTACTACCCTCTCCTTTCATTCTGTCCCTTAGATAGCTAGGTTTCCTATTTGCATATATACTTATATCATCCTTTGTAATAAATCCTTTAAAAAATCAGTTGTTCTTGTTCAGTTATTAAGCAGCCCAAACCAAGGTTTTTTCTTTTTTGGCACCCAGGGGGACGTGGAAATTTAAAATTTCCCACAGAGAATCCCAGAAAAACTTACTCTGCTTACCCCAAAAATATTTTAAGATAAAAGATCAAAAAAACAAAAAAGCCGGGAGCTTTGAAACAGGGAAAAACATTGGTGATGTTTAAGTTTTGGTACTTTAAAGTATTTTGAAGCTAAAGGGTTTTTCTAAATTTTATATGGGAAATTATATGTGTTTAATGGTTAATGTTGGTGTAGATTGTTGCGTGCAGTTACGTGGAGGTAAATTTGTCCTTTGTTAAAGAAAGACCTGTTGTTTCTTGCAACGAATTTGCTTTGATGTGTTTAAAGTGTGTGTGGAAAGTGTTGCGAAAGTTTAAACCCTTTGATAAAATTTTACAGTTTTTGGGGTTTTGTTGTATAGATATTGGTTTTTTTTTATTTTGTATTTGTGTTTTGTGTATATTTCCTATTTTTTTCAAAACAGGGAACTTGTGCAGAAGTATGTTAAGAATTATGTATCTGCTGTTTATCAATCAAGTGCAGAGAAATCTTTGGAAAAACAATTTGAAGACCTGATTGTTTAATGTAAAACACTAATAGTGAAAAAATATTTGTAAAAAGAAAAAAAAAGGAGAAACAGAGCAATGAATTGTAGTTTTGCTTAAAAGGGGTTTTGCAAGAGGATTTCCTCATCAAAACGGTAAACTCCCCTCTTGACCCTTGAAAAAGGGGGGTTGTTTTTCTGTTTTAAAAAAAAAAAAGTACCCTTTCATCTTTATTTTATCCCCACCTCCCATCATGCTCTGGGGGTGATATTCCTTGTTCTTTTGTTGAACAAACTTTTTTGGCTAAACACGAGGATAACTGTTTGTGACAAGTATACGGGTTTTGTTTTCCCCCTCTTTTGCTCAAGAGTAAAAATAAGCTTAGCGGAGGTTCAGATACGGACCGGGGGGGGGGAGAGAGAAAGCTAGCAGGGACGTGCAATGTTTTTCAGATAATTTTTACAATTAAAAACTACAATTAAAAAACTAGGGGGATTCTCTATACAGCAGACACGACTGTGAACAGAAAAAACTGTGCGATGCCCGTAACACTGCTTTTTTTCTCTCCCTCCCTTAAAGTTTGATCATGGTCCTCCCCATCAATAAGAAGTGCAAACAATGAAGCTGGAAAAGGAAGGGCCAGATCGCCCTGGTCATAGCAAATGTAAACGTCAAAATCTAAGGGGTATCAAAGCAGGTGCAGCTTCAGGGCTTCATTTTTTTAAAATCACATATATTTAGAAAAGGTTAAATTACCCCTTTTGGAGGGGTCGCACTCAACATTAGTCATGGCAAAATCCCCTTTTAAAAAGAAAGGGGTGGTGAATGAAAAATGAAATTGGTGTAAACAGAAGCTACAGTTTCAGACAGATATGGTTAAGATTGGTAATTCCGTCGTGAAAATTTCTGATAACACAAGTAGTGAAATAAATAATTTACAGTCAGAAGTAAATCAATTATCTGTCAGAAATCAGGATTTGGAGGTCAAATGAAAAGAATGTAGATTGAATACTGTTTCAAGTGAGACTCATGAATGTTTTTTAGAGATTAAAATTAGTCAGTGGAAAAAATTTAAATTTATTTTAGGGAAAACTGGTGAAGCAAGGTGTCAAAAACAAAAAAAGGGTTAGGAACGGACTTGGTAGTGGTCGCTGGACCACCCCAAGGTGATGTAAGCCCCCCAGGGGGGAAACTAAATGGTCCGGTTTTCAACCCCAGCCCCCGCAAAGCGGGGACTTGCTGCGGGGGGGAGCTACCCCGTCGGTTCCCCCTGAAGTGACTTGCTTGCGGTGGAGCCAAGGTGAGGTGGTGAATGTAGGGTAGGCATAGTTGGGGCAGGCGGCAAAGGGCAGGGGAGGCGGCAAAATTCGGGGTCGGTAAAAGTAGGCAGAGGTCAGAAAAAACGGGAAGCAATAAACACTCAGGAAAGCTTTCTCTAGGCAGGAAGCAAAAACTTTCCCCTTCGGCCCCACGGGGAAAGAGAGACACAGGAGGGGGCGGTAGTGGATGGGGTGCGAGACGGCCAGCGGCACGTTCGTGGCGCCACCCCTCCCCGCCCGGGGGCCCGAGGGAGGGCAAGGGTAAAGCCCGCATCCGTTGAGGGAGGGGCGACCCTTTACAGTACCCCCCCCCCCCCCCTTAGACCACCCTTCCTTTTTTTGGGTGAAAAAACTGCGGGGTGGTATATTCGGATGTTAGATTTGGCCCCTTTTTCCTCCCCCGGGTCCGCAGTCTTCCAATCCAGTGGAAAAAGGGGGTTCCCTCTGCCGTCTTCTGGGCCGGATGTCCTTTCTTCAAAAATGTCAGTGGACTGGCTACCAGGGGGAAGGGGTTTTCATTTTCTGAGAGAACCCATTTTGAACCAGCGGCTTAAGGAGGGGGGAAAATGGAACGGTTTGGAAAGGAGAGATGGAGGCAAACGAGCTTGTACGTACGGGGGTTTAGCTGCCCGAAGCCCTTTTTAAAAGGGCCCCGGAAGGGGACCAATTTAAAACTGTGAACCTTCGGCGCCGTACGCGAGGAAAACCAAAAATTTGTCCCGGGAGGGCTCGGGGCAGGTCTTCTCCTTTGTCTTAGATTCAACGGGGAGAGGCCCGAAGTAGGGAAAAGGAGTCTCTTGCCGATGGCCTTGATAACCCGGAATTTGGGGATTGCAGCGGGATTCCGAATCAAGTGGGGGAGGAAGGGGGGGGGGGTGGGGGGGTTTGGGGGCCTAGAAACCAAAAAAAAAGGGGAGAAACCGGTGCTTAGTCACGATGTTATAAGAGAACCGACCCAGGGAAGAGTGGGCCCCGTTGTCCGATTTGGGGTAAAAATGGCCGGTTTTCCCCGAAACTTATTCACCCGCTCCACCTGCCCATTTGGGGAGGGTGATGGTGATAATGCCAATTTTTTTTGCGACAGGGACAGCGCAACGCCAAAAAAGGGTTTTAAATTTAAAGCCTCGATCGGGACGATGTGTGGGGTAATCCATGTAGCCGGAAAAAAAAGCCCGGGAAAAAATGACCGGCCAAAGTGGGGAAAACGGCAGACGGGGAAGGGTATAAAGTGGGGAAACTTTGAGAACCGGTCGAACCCCCCAATGACGAAATTCCCCGAAGAAAGGTTTTATCTGGATGAAGTCCTGGCTATGTGTGTCCAGGGGATTTTTGGGGACTGGCGGGATGTAAGAGGGCCTTTGGGGCCTGTGCGTGGGGGAATTTTTTCGGCACACGTGAACAGGAAAGGGGAAATGAAGTCCTTGACATCTTGTGCCCCAGTGCCACCGTAGTGCCCCTGAGTAGGCGTAGGGGGTTCCTACTTGGGATGGCCAGCCAAGAGGGAGCTATGCCACCCACCCCGAATCTTTTTCCTGAGTGCCGGCGGCACGTAGTCTTGCCCGTAAAAACGTTTTGAAGTCTGCATAAAGGGTCATTTTTCCCCAGGGGGGGGTCGCCCAACCCGGCCTTCCCGGACAAACTCCCCACGAAGGCCACCTTAGACCTCTCTGAGGGAAAACTGTCCGCCATCATTCCCAAAGTGCTTAGAGCAGGGAAAAAAAAACCCCCGGCAGAGTTTGGGGACCCCTTGCAAAGCTGGGGGAAAAGGAAGCCGAAGGGGGTCCCACGGTGGCCAAAAGGAACGGCGGTGTAGGGGACCCACAGACAGAGACGGTTTGTTTTGCTGGAGCTAGGGCTGACGCATCAGGGGGGAGGGGCCCCAAATTTGCTGTCCCTGTTGTGCGATTTGCTGGCTGTTGGGAAACCATCGTCAAAGATCCGCGATGCTATCAGAGGCCCTTGGGGGGTCCTGGCTGGATCTTACTGAAAGGGTTTGGTAGGGGGTCCGCTGGACCACCGAAGCGTTTTGGGGTAAGCCCCGCCAGGGAGCGGAATTAAATAGGTTCCCGGTTTTTTCCCAGAGCCGCCGAAAAAAACGGGATGGGCTTGTGGGCGGGGGTTACCAGGTCGCTACCCCTAGTGACTTGCTTGCAGTGGGGAGCCAAGGGTAGGTGTACAAAGTGGGTGTAGATGTATCGGGACAGGCGGAAGGTCAGGGAGGCGGCAAAGGGGTTTGGATCGGTAAACTAGGCAGAGGTCAGAAAAAAAAAGGGAAGACTAAAAAACCCCAGGAACGCTTTCTTAGGGGACGGGGCCCGGAACAAAAACAAATGGGAAAGTGACGTGGATCCCCCAAAACTATATAGGGCACGCCCGGCAATTAACCAATTACCCGGTGCATGGCCCTTTAAAAATTTCGAAAGGGCGCGCTGGGGGGCGCACACGCTTCCGGGCCCCAAAAGGGGAAGAGAGAGACACAGGAGCGAGGTCAGGTGAGTGGATGGGACGGGTGCGAGTACGTCCAGCGGAACGGTCCGTGGCGCCACCCGGCCCCCGCAGGGAGGGACACGGGTACGCCCGCGGTCCATGGACCGGGACGCGGCATGACCCGTTACAAATTATAGGCTATGCGGTCTCGCTCATCCCAAATACCCAGCCTGGAGGCAATTAATATATGTCCAGTTAGCAATGAGAGTACAAGGAGCACTAGGTCGGAAAACCCATGCAGTGGGGACTGCTCCGTGGGTTCTTCATAGAGATCCATGTAAAAGTTTGGCAGATGGTTTGCAGACGGTTTTCAAAACCGACAACCGTCTGTAAAACCGTCTGAAAACCCTTGCCGTGGGGACAAGGCCTAACACTTATGAATCTCCTGTAGTTCTATCCTATAAGTTTAAAGCCGTGGTCCAGAAATATAATTTAAATAATAAAAATGTATGGTCCCTTTTCCAAGCTTGACTTCCAGGGCCGGGGCTGCACGTTTTTCATCTGACATATAAATTATGATTGGCAAGTGCAAAATAAGAATGAAAAAATTAACATTTGCATTTTGGGGGGGTAGGGATACAAGGGGTTTAAAATTTCCCCCTAGGAAAGGTTACAATTCGTAAAGGGAAAATTTGATCCTATTGTATTCTTTTTAAAATTAAAACAAAGAAAGGGGGAAATTTGCAAATCCTTCCCAAAATAGCACAAAAAACCTCTTGCCCAAATAAAAAAATAAAAAAAGCAATGAAAAGAGGAAAGGAAATGGTCCTAAAAGTAACTTTTTTTAAATTTTTTAAAAAAATTTTGTCCCCAATACCTCCCCAAAAAGCTGGGGGAAAAAGGGCGAACACATGGGGGGACCAGAGGGGGACATCCAGAAATGGCCCTGAAACCCAAATTTGTCCCCTTATCTAAAAAAAAAGGGAATACAGGATTTTTGCCCCGAAAAGGGCTTTTCCTGCCCGGGCACCCCTTTCCCCTATTTTGGAAAACCCTATTACCCCTTTCCGGGTTTCCCGCCCCAAATGTTTCAATCATCCTTTAAATATCTTAGGGGACAGTAGGGAAAAATTTTTAAAAGGCCCAAAATTTGAAAGGGGATACTAAAAAAATAAATAGCTGCCAAGGCTGTAAGGCAAAAAAAAATTTGGATAGTTTCCTAAAGGGGGGCTAACATTGAATTACCACCATAATGTCCCGCGTTTTTATTACTTTTTAAAATAAAGTATCTTACTTTCACCGGCCGATTTCACCCCTTGGGGGTTTAATTTTTTAAAAACCCCGAAACAGACCCCCCAAAGGTTTTCAGCCCCAGAAGTGGGTCCCCGGCGCCCCCGCCACCCGCCCCCCCGGGCCGATCGTTAGGGGTCCAAACCCCCGCTCCCCAGTCGCTAAGCTATGGTCTTGGGGCTTGGCCTTTGGCGGGGGCAGCGGTTTGGCGGGACAAATTGTATGTGGGGTCCGCCGGGACGCACAACAGTTGATGCTTTGGGGGAAAGAGAGAGCCCCGGGGAAAGCCCCCTTGTGGCCAAGGAGGTTGCGGCTCTGTGCGCCCCGGGGAGTGAAGGGGTGTGCGCGTCTTTCACGCTCCCCCGCGCGCGGCCTGGGGGACGTCACCCCCGCTAAAGAAAAGACCGGGAGCTTTTATTATTGTTATATGTGCGGGGGGGGTATTATTACGGGTTATTGTGGGGGGGGGGGGGGGCCTATTTTTACTGTCATAGTGGGGGAGGGGGGGGGTTTTAAATTAAACTGTCATATGTGCAGGGAGGGGCTATTATCTCTGTCATTTTGGGGCGGGGAAAGGGGTATTATTTATTGTTATATGTGCAGGGGAGGGGGGCTATTATCTACTGTTATTGTTGGGGGAAAGGGGGGGGCTTTTATCTACGGTCTTATGTGCGGGGGAAGGGGAGTTTTAAATCAAATTGTTTTTTTGTGCAGGGAGGGGGGCTTTTATCAAATGTTATATGTGCGGGGGGGGGCTATTTTTAAAATTACATTTTTTTGTGCGGGGGGGGAGCTATAATCAAAATGTTATATGTGCGGGAGGGATTTTTTAAACTACTTTTTATATGTGCGGGGAGGGGAGCTTTATCTACTGTTAATGTGCAGGGAGGGGGGCTATTATCTACTGTTATTTGTGCAGGGAGGGCTTTTAATCAAACTGTTAAGGTGCAGGGGGGGTTTGCTATTATCTACTGTTAATGGGGGGAGGGGGGCTTTTATTACTGTTATTGTGCAGGGAGGGGTGCTATTATCAAATGTTATATGTGCAGGGAGGAGGGCTATTATTTTACTTTTTTAGGGCCCAGGGGGGGAGTATTTTTATGTTATATTTTGGGGGAGGGTGTATTATCTACTGTTTTTTGGGTGCGGGAAAGGGGGGCTTTTTTTAAAATTGTTATATGTGCGGGGGGTTGGGGGGGAAATTATCTACTGTTTTTGTGCAGGGAGGGGGGCTTATTTTACTTATATAGTGCGGGAAAGGGAGCTTAATCTACCTACATTTGTGCTGGGGCCCTTAACCTACCTTTTATATACACGTGTTTTGGGGCCCTATAAGCTATTTTTATTACCTGTGGGGGACCAAAACCCTGCCTATATACCTATGGGGGACCCCTAACCGCCAATATCCCTTTGGGGGGTTCCATAACCTCCCAAAAAACCCTGCTGGGGGACCCCTTAACCTGTCTTTTTCCCTGCGGGGGGGAACAAAACCTGCCTATTTTTCCCGGGGGGGACCATAACCTGCCTATATACTACAGGGGGACCCCATAACCTGCCTATTTCCCTACAGGTGGATCCAAAAACCCCTGCCTTTATCCCTGTGGGGGGATCCTTTAACCCTGCCCCATTTCCCTGGGGGGGGTTCTAAAAACCTGCCTATATCCCCTGCTAGGGGACCCATAACCTGCCCATATACCGGGCGGGGGGGTTCAATAACCTCCCTATATACCTGGGGGGGAAACATTAAATTCCACCTCCCTATGGGGATATTAAAAAGTTTTTAAAAAACCACCAAATGGGACATATAATTTTCTGGGGGGCCCTTTTTTTACCTTCACGGGGGGGGCAAAAAATTTTATGCGTGTAAAGGGGAACAGTCGTTAACCCGGTTGTTAAGGCCTCAAGACAAGTCAGTTGAAAAAGATTTTGCAATCGACCCCGGCGGACCCATCGGTTTTTAAAGGGCCAGTTTTTTAAAGGGCCCCCAAAGTCGATTTTTTTGACCTTAGCAATCGCCCCGGGGACTACCCAGAAGTACAATTTCCAAAAAAACGAAGGGGGGAAGCCCGCTCCAGACCGGGTAAGTGGGGAAAAATTTATAAAAATACCCTTTTAAATTTAAAAAGAATTAAAACGGGAGTCGACAGGGCCCTTTGATGTTTTTGAAGTAGGAACCCGCTAAAAGGTAAAAGTAAATTCTTTTTTTTTCCCTTTTTCCCGGGATCACAGCGTCGGTTTGTATATGAGAAGCCGGGGGAACTAAAAAGCGCCGGAAGTTTAAAAGCGCGCCCCCCGGTGCCCCCGTAAAGTCCTCGGGGTTTCCAAAGGGGCAGGAGCTGCTCCGGGGCCCGGGGTCCCGGTTTTAAGGCCCCATGCGCAGACATAAGTTTAGTGCGGTCCGTGCGGGACGCAAAAAGGCCCTCAGTGAGACTGAGCAGGTGATTTAAACAGGGCTCAGATAGCGGAATAAAAAAACGGCTTTTTAGTGGCAGGAGTTCAAGATTTAATTTTAACTGCTTTTACCCCCCCCCAAAAAAAAAATAAATCTATATAGATGCCATGGTCAAAACCCACCAAAGGTTTGTAAAAAAAATGCACAGGGCGAGGGGAAACCCCCGAGGTTTTATTCAAAAACTAGGCAAAAAAGGGGAGGGTTAAAAAAAAATTTTGAAATAACTGCTGAAATCCAATTGATCATTTAGCCCTTTTGGGGCTTTTTGGGGTTTTTGGGGAAAAAATCCCAAAAGGGATTCCTTCTTTCACAAACAGTTTATCCCAAATTACCACGTCTTTGAGAAGGAGAGGGCAAGATCAATGCCCCCTCCATTTGAGGCACTTAGAATTGCCCCCAAAGCACTGAATGTATGTGCCCTGAGATTTTGGGGTGTCCAGTTGTGGCAAAAAACCCACCCCAAAAGTCCCCAATCCCCTTTGGCGCAACTGTCTTGTGGTTTTACCCAAATACCTCAATCCACAAAACAGGTTACGATATACCACTTTTGTAGGGGTTTTCAATTAAAAGAAGTGTTTATCTTTAAAAACCTTTAAAACCTGTGTCATCCGAGAATGTATTTTCCTTTTTTCCAAAAAACCACAAAGGGCAAATCCCCCATTTAAAAGAACCGTTTTTTGGGCCGGTTAAACCAATGTCTTTTTTGGGCTTCCAAAGTGGCTTTTGACCGGGCAGTTCTTTTGATTTCTTCCCCGTTTTATAAGTTTTTGAGGGGGCCTCACCAAAACAATCCCCTAAAAGGGTCCCCTCTTCAATACCTACCAGTGTTTTTTAGGGTCTGTCTGACCTGGGGGGCCCGCATTTTCAAAATTTCCCCCGGGCACGCAAAATGTTTCTTTATTATGACTCAAAGGATTTTTTGGTATCGTAATGGGGCCCCATCTTTTTTTTCAAGGTTTGGTAAGGGTTTTCAGTATGGAATCTGGATAGCCCTTGCCCGAAAGCGTGTTCAAAAAAGTTTTGCCTCTTTTTTTGGGGTTCTTCAAAGGGGAAAAACTTTTTGTGCGAAGAAGCAAAAAAAACTGTCCGATTTGGGAATTTTCCCCCCTTGAGGGGGTGGGGTGGCGCTCTCCCAGGTTTTTAAAGGGGGTTTGGGCCCGGGGGTTTACATAAATAGTAGTTGTTAAAATCCCCACCCCGATCTTTCGAAAAGCCCATATCAAGGAATTTGGGAAAAAAAACGGAAGAGATTTCAAAGGTAAAATTTAGTTGAATGGATTCACATTCAAAAAATTTTTTTTTCAAAAAATAGGGGAATTCTTCTTGTGAGCCATTCCGACGATAAAAAAATCGTCAATTTAAATTTGCCCAAAGGGTATTTCAGTCGAAAAACGGGGGGGGAGAATCCCTTTAAAAATACGGAAAAGTCTCCCAAAGGGCCCCGGTACAGATTTGCATAAGCCCGGGGCACAGGGAATGCCCAGGCTTTTAACCCCGTAGCTTGTTTGGGAAGGGCGTTTCCCCCTCAAAAAAGGGAGTAATTCCTTGTGAGAGTTTAAAAATTTCAAAAGGTCCCCCCAAAACTTGTTGTGTGCCCTTAAATGTAACCCTTGGAGGAGAAGAAAAAACTCCACAGCCTTGATTTCCCAAATTTAATGGGGTTCAACGTGTAAAGGGCCCTACATCAATACTTGCCCCCAAAAACACCCTCACCAATTTTTTAAGCCCCCCAATCCCCTTTAATTGGGCGTGGGGGTCCCTGTTTAGGGTGGGAGGGGTTCAACCCAAATTTGGTTTCCAATACTTTTCCAGGTAAATACCACAGTTCTGCAGGAAACCCTATCCCCCAGACAATGGGGGGACCCCCCAAGGGAGACACCCCCCTTTTGGAAAATTGGGGAAGGGATAAAAAGTGGCAAAACCCCTTTTTGGGGGTGGTTTTGGGTATAAGGGAAATCAATTCGCTTTGGGCCCAAAAAGTTCCATTCTTTTGCCGTGTTAGTAGATTTTTTAATTCTAAATTTAAAAACCCCCCAGGGGGGATTTTGATGCAGGGCCTGCATAACCCAAATTTTTTTCCGACAGAAGACTCAGACCCCTTTTTCCCGATATTGTTGACAAATTTAACAACCCCAAAGTTGCCCCCCCCTTTTTAGAGGGGGGTTTAAAACATACATCACGATTCCTTGAAAAAAGGCCCTTTCCCCCGTAACCCATTCCCACTTCAAAAAATTGGTCCATCTGGACTTTTTTATATTTGGGCCCGATTTTTTTAGAATTAAAACCCCAAAAATACTCTATGCAGGGGGCTTCCGTACTGGAGGCATCTTATTTGTCTTAGCCCTAATTTTGTAAGGGGCCCCCTTTCCCAAAATCATTCTGTGGGATGTCTGCTAATCAAAAGTGTCTTACGTCCTGCAGCATACGACGGGGACCCCCATTTTGAGCATCCTCTTTTTTAGCTGCAAAGAATTTTTTTCCAGTAGAGTTTCCTTGCAAATACATGAATCCTTGTCCATGTGAACGGTTGAATCTTGTTGTGGAACAAAGACGTCCCTTACGTAAGAGATTCATCTCATGATTTAAAACTTTACCCGCAAATTGATGTCTGAACTACACATGGGTATATCTGGAAACCCGTTATAGGATTGGGTAGTGGGGTAAACCACAAGACAGTTGGCGAAAGGATTGTGGGCATTTGGGGGATGCGCCTCAAGGGGCACACCAATTCCGGCACATACATTCAGGCTGGGGCAATTTTTAAGGCCTCAAATGGAGGGGGATTGATGTGTTCTCTTCTAAGCTTGGGGAAAATTGGATGTACTCTGCAGAAGGAAAGCTTTTTGGAGTTTACCCTAAACACCAAAGCCCCAAAAAGGGGTGAATGAAACAATTGGATTTCAGCAGTTATTTCTATTTTTTTTTACCTGTCCTTTGCCCAGTGTTTAAGAACTCTGGGGGGATTCCTCGTTTTGCAGTTTTTTATACCTTGGGAGGTTGACCATGGGATTAAATAGCTTTTTTTGTTCTTTTTGGGGGGGATGTGACATTAATTAGCTTGAACTCCGCCACAAAAACCCATTTTATATTCGAACTGAGCAGTGTTTAAATCTACCTGCTCAGTCTCACTGTTCCGTTGGCGCGTCCCGCACAGGACTTGGCACTATCTTATGTCTGCACATGTGCCGTAACCAGAGACGCGGTCTCGCAGCAGCTCTCTGCCTTGGATGCACTGAGTGACGTCACGGAGACTCCGGGAGCGCGCCTTTATCTTCTGTGCGCTGTTAGTCCTCGGTGTCTCATATATAGCCGACGCTGTGATGCCCTGACAGGGCGGGAGATGACTTGTACTTCTGGACTGAATACCTGGTGGGTCTGTTCGGTTATAAATTAACCCCAGAGTGTGATATCGTGCCGGTTGAAAGTAAGATACTTTATACTATGTAATATAAACGCGGGTACATTATGGGGGTTTAATTCATGTTAGCTCCCAACAGTTATCTATTTATTTATTTTTGCCTTACAGCATTGCACCCTATTGATTGTTAGTATACCCATACATTTGGTCCATTAAACATTTTCCGTACTGTCCCCTGATGATAATTATGGATGATTTGAAACATTTTGGGGGAAAGGACCATGAGGAGTAATAGGGTTTTTTCAAACTAGGGTAAGGCTGCGGACAGGAACGCCCTTATTGCGGCGAATATCCTGTATTCTTTTGATTTAGGTAAGGGTACATTAGGGTTGCAGGGCCAGTTTCTGGATGTCTCTCTGGTCCCACCCATGTGTTCTCTCTTTTTCTCCCACAGCTTTTTGAGAGGTATTGTGATATATTTTTAATCTATTTAATAAAAGTTACTTTTTGGAACCATTTCTTTCCTCTTTACATTGCTTATTTAAAATTATACAAAGCTGTATACAGCTGCTCTGCCATGTCTCCTGATGATGCACATTTCCTGTGTGCAATGGCTAACAATGCAAAAAAAAATTATCCCACAAGGATATCACTCCGCAAAATCACTCCTATCAAAGCTTTAACAATATTCTGATGGACTGGTGTAAGGATTATAAACAGGGTTATACAGAGCAGGAGTTTATTTCCACAGTATACAGGCCAAGAAGGAAATGGCCTACCAAGCACTGTTTTAGTTGTAATGGGCCAGGCCATATAAGGAGATTTTGTAATATTTCCAGTTTGTCCCAGGATTGTGATGAACACAATTGTCATTCTGTAGGAGAAATTAAAAGCACTCTACCTGAACCCAAAATACAAAGTTTACCAATGAAGTTCAGGGTACTGATGGTTTAAATAATAACTCTGTAACACAAACAGCAGCATCACAGGACTTCAATCTCAATAAAGATGACCATAAAAGGCAAGATGCACCTCCATATAGGAAGCAGGAAAGAGTTGGTACTGCACCCTTGTATGGTCCATGGGCTAATCTACCATTCTGATTATTCTGGAGCTGGTCACAGATTGCCCTACCCCTGTTACTAAATAGCACAGCACAAGGTACCAATATAATAAACATGGAGAGCCTTTAATGCTTATTTTGCCAGATTAGGATGTATATCTAAGGATAACGGACAGAGAAGTTTTCAACTTATTTATGATAATTTTCAACAGGTTATTGCAAAAAAAACAGTTATCATTGAATCAAAAAGAAGGGAATCAATACCGATTATTTATATGACCAAAATGTTATTTAAAATCCACGTGGTGTAATAACTGGGCTCAAAAGTAAAATGTTCAACAATTGCTTGAAAACAATTAAATAGATGAACATCCCATTGTGGTCTAGATATTGTGTCTGTCTGATGTTTGTTACTTGCACATGTATTTTTCTTATTTTGTTCCATAGGTAAAAGGGTTCATTCCTAAACTGAAGCCTAATGCACAAGTTGTGGTAATCACTGTAAATCCTGAGGCCTGTATATGAAATCTATAGAGCCAGTTTTCTCACATTACTCAGAAAATGCTTGGAGATACAGACACAAAGCAGATAAAAGTTGAGTTGACCATAATTGTTTAATGTATGTCTGTCTGATATCTTGTTCAATACATTCTGCACAGTATGTCTGCGCAACCTTTTTCTTTTTCTCTTTGTTCCTGGTTCTCAGGAGTATCAGGTTTACATATTTTGCTTTGTTTTCTTTCCATTTTCTGAAACAGCTTTGATTTTCCTCAATTTTTGTATTTTTTTAAATTTGTTCTTCCTGTCATTTTATTATATTTATTTTTTGTTGTTGTTTGGTAACACTATTTATTGGTATCAAAGGGGCATTAGGATGATTATTTGGACAGTCGACTTGTGATCTTTTTTTTTTTTTTGCATGCATATATCATATGACTCATAGTAGTGGAAACCTTCACTTAAGAGGAAAAAAGACTCAAATATAGGGACATAACTGCCAGGTTTAGGGCCCTATAGCAAGATGAGATGGGCCACTCACCCTAGTAACAGCATAAGTGCGATAATAAAAGCGCCATGTATCAGATGCCCCAAATAGAAAAAACAGGTAGGAGAAAGACAACAATTTTCTACGTTCTACAATAGGGTTCAATGTTCCTGCATCTGCGTGAGTCCCCTCAATCTTTGGTCCCCATAACAGCTGATGTAGCTTCTAGGCTAGTCTTAAGGTAATGCTCAAATATATTTAAATTAATGTATAGAAGCTTTATTTTTACCGAAAATAACTGCTCTTGTTCCTTTATTCCCAGGAGCAATGGTGAAGCGAGGAAGAAGATTGGAATTTGCTGGTTTCTGGATGTGAATATGGACCATACTTGTGATATCAAATAAATGAATCCCTTTTGGAGAAATGAAAGTTTATTTGACCCTAGTCACTACTAAAATTAGTGAATTTTCTTCTTCTTCATTGTGATAATTGCCAAGAAAGATCGACTGATGAAAACTGTAGGGAATTATTATTTTTTTTTTTTATATAATATGGATAAACGTGGAGCCATCAAACTGAACTCTGAGACAAAATATAAAGTCCAACTAAGGAGTTGATAGACATTGTTAGTTATGTAATGTATACTTGTAATAATTATTGTTTTATATGATAAGATATTATGAATCTTAACATTTTAGACAAACATTAAGTGCAAGTCATGATTGTGCATACTCATTGATGGGGTGTGAATGTTGTGATAAATATTTATGCCCTGTCCCTGTCAAATGTTACCTCCACTTATTTTTACCTTGAGGGCAAAGCCTGAAGATGAAAAGACTGTTTCAAAATTTACAAAAAGATCCTGCAAGGTAATATGAATTTTATTTTTTGTTCTCTTCAGGCACAAAAGGGCATATGTTGGATTCAACTTGGATAATAAGATCTGAATGTAAAATATATAAATCAATCCATATACACTCCATGTCTGTTCAGATGTTTACATTTTGGAAATCGTAGCAGGAAAAAGATCCAATTGTGGTGTGAACAGGTTCTACATGGAAGAAACAAAGATGGACCGATAATAACTGTATATGCTATGTCCAGTTAGTCAACACAAGCCATTGTTCACTCAGTGACGGCAACAGAGGGCAAATAAGCTTGAAGTGTCATCCATTGTTTCAGGCCCTATTATGAGATGAACATCTGATGACTATTTACTGGTGTGCTGTTGACTGTTTACTGATTTGACAAAGGCTATACATGTCCAGGCTATTTCTCTCCTGTGGGAGGATATTGCCTCAGGCCTAATGAGGTTTTTAGGAGACATTTTAAGTGCAACGGCACCACCATCAGGAAGTGAAGGATATTATAACAAATAGCTGATATTGTATTACTGTAAGAAGTGACCTCTACAATGCTTTTTATGGACAATATAAGAAATGTGCTGATTGGTTAAGAGCTATATTTACTATTTTGCCATTGACGAACTTAAACTCTATCAGTTCTCAATGTATAAAGCACTAAAACTTAACTTTTATTATGTATAACACTTAACCTCGATACACACTATTTAAAAACCTGATTTCTAACCTCTCAATTTATCCCTTTCTAATTGTGAAGGAATAACTCCTTTTCCATTATCAAGTCTGGTGGAACACCACCTATTAACAGGGGAGCCACATATATACAATGATTCACTAACTCCAATAAGGTATCCAAAACATCTTACTTGGGCAGTCATCCCTAATCTGATGGACATAAAACATATAAGGTTTCCTTGTGAGACCCTCTGCAGCGGGTAACACAGTAGAGAGAGGTGGGAAATCACAAATTAAAATGTCATGCTTGACCTCCCCATCATGTTTCACCAGCTAACTGGCTTCATCAGGGGATAGAGGTCCGGTCCCATGTGGTCTAGCTCATTTTCTTTTATATCATCTTAGGTACACACCCTATTCAGGTACTCACCAATTGGCCACTAGAGATTCAACAATACCCATTCCCCCTTTTACTCTCCTGCATACTGATACTATGTGCTGCTGCTGCTATGTTCTTATAAACAACATTCCTCAGGCAAATTCACCATTTCCATAGCGGGCTTGCACCCTATCTTACCATGCGCCCACGCCCGCGCACAGTACCAATAGACATTTCTGCCCTAACTGTGATGGACTTCCGTCAAACTTCTCTCACATTATTGCGTCGGTGCGGCTCACCTAGAACGGACTAAACGAAATAGGTATTACATTTTACAGCACACTGCTAACTTTGTCCCTTCCCATAAACCTTTTCCCCTCTATGTCTAATATGCATATTCATTGGGAATACGTGCTCCATTATACTATTCACTGCTTGGTTAAGATTGGTTAAGAGAGCTCTCTTTGGAGGTGTTCCGGGGGTGGGAAGTGTATGCATCATGTATGGATTTGATTGATATATAAGCTAGCACACAAAACTAGTTAGGTCTTTTTCCCACCAACTTCCTGCTACTCATCCTTTCCCTCTGTCCTTTAGTTAGCTAGGTTTCCTATTTGTATAAATATTTACATTACCCTTTGCAATAAACCCTTTAAAGATCCAGTTGTTCTTGTTCAGTTATTAAGGCACCCCAAACCCAGAAAATTCTACAGTGAGAAAACACCTTTAAACTCATTTATGCATAACAAGCTATCTTTAAAATTGGGAGGAATTTGATAAATAAATATTATTAAAAAACTTTTATATAGTGAATAAGCATGCATTAACATTGAATTAACCTTAACATTTAGGGTAAGGGTCAGTTTCAGAATCACTTATGCTTTATTTGAAGTGGTATTCCCATCTCAGATTTTCATGCCACATTGACAAGATATCTGGGAACTGCACCTATCTTAAGAATAAAAAAAACCCTTACTCTTGTCTTTGCTTATGCTGCAGCAGTACATTACAAAGGAGTGGCCATGCATGTACAGCTCTCTCTGTCATTTCAGTGGCACTTCCATGTACAGCTCAGTAAGTGTCCTATCATTGTGCCATAAATGTTGGAGATGTAAATATCCCTTTAAGTTTGGTTGTCTGGCAGGAACCTAAATCTCAGTTCAAGGATTTCTTAAAAATGTAAAACCTAGTATGAATAGAAAGACTGATGCATTTGTAATCATAGAAGTGCTTATAGAACTTCTTCAAAACTGAGGATAGACATATCTGTCTGTACTGCTGTACAAAAAAAATCGTAAAAATCTTTAGACCGCAAGTTTTTGTGACCAAACCAGGGGCTCCAACCCCATCAAAACATGCTCAAAATATTCAATTTATTGCGCCACAAGCTCCTATCACTATTTACAGTTCAAAGAAAACCTTTTAACGCTTCACAAACTTATCATAACAGTTCATATGCTGGTAGCAGATATAATACTGTTAGTTAAAGGGGTTGTATCATATCATTGAATGGTCTTCAGAATAAGGGGACAGTGAATACAAGAAACTTTACAATTGGATGTCATTAGCAAAGCTGTCTTGTATTCACAGTTTTCCTTATCTTCTGCTTCTGTTTACACTGATATCCAGTGCTGGTCGGATCCCTCCTTCTTGCATTTCACTAGCTGAGAGCTCATTTACATTCTGTCAGGCCCCCAGTTGGCTGTATTCATGGAGCTTGCATTCCTGTCTTTCACTCAAAGTAAGGGACCGGCACATTTTCACTCTGCACAGCCAGAAGAAACAGAATTACACTGCAGGGCTTCTACAATCAGGAAACAGCACAATTGTGTGTCGATCCCTGCCTCTCCTGCATAGAAGGGAGATCTGTGCCGTTCATAGAAAGCTGGAACAAATCTCCAGCTGTGAGAGGAGAAGAGTTCAGTCTAGATTGAATGCAGCCTGTGGTATGTATACAGCTCTTACAAAATAAGACTGATAGGGAGAGACACAGTGACATGAGGACTCAGACAGAGAGGGGGGGGGGGTGGAGTCTCAGGATCCACCACGAACAGCGACGGGGGCATGATGTCACCCAGCTGGGAAGGGAAGAAACGCCCCTGCATTTCTAGAGTTGAGAAGCTGAGAGCAGTATGAATCAGACGAACTAAAGAAGTGATAAATCCCCTTTAAAGAGGTTTTACCACAATCTGATTTCATACCTCCTGCATCCAGCTCTTCAGCTCTGTGTGCTCAGAAGGGGGCGTGTGTGATTTGTTTGAATTGCATATCATGTGACCCAGCAGGCTGACATGACCATGCCTTTCCTCTCTGTACTGTAGTCAAATAAAGGTCTGTTTATGTAAAGCAGGGTGAATAGCTGAGAGGTAAAGTTTTTGGCTCCAGGCACAATGGTCTTAGATTCAAATCCTGGCAGGAACCAAACCTGCTGGTTTTTTTTCCCTTTATCAATGCACATAACTCACAGAGGTTTCTTTTTTATTTATTTACTAATTACTAAGTAGTACAGAGGACAGGAGTAGAATGAAAGCACCTGGGATTTGAACACTCAGTAGCTGCCTGAGAGGAGAAGTGATCTCTGAGCATGTCTGACCAGGACTGAGGAGCTCTCAGTCCTGGTCATAACCCCTAGAGACGAGCTGTAAACAATGGATCACTAAAGGAGCAGCTAAAACAAAAATGGTGCAGAATGTTTAATAATAATGAATGGTGAAAATGTTTGTTATTTCATTTGCAAGCTTCTCACGTCAATTTTACCTTGTGGCAAAACCCCTTTAAGTAACTTGTATAATACAACTTGTGGTTAGTACAGAATATAGAAAATTCACAGCACTCCTTATGCAGTTGAATACAAAATTTATTGAACTGACAAGTGTATCCAAAATCAACTCTCCATTCAAATGCACAAAATGCACAATCAGATTAATGAGAATATTCCCATGGTCCAATGGTTTGCCCGTAACAGGCCTTCATCAGGACCTGGAAGTGGAACAAGTGATAGAATGAATATAAGGTAATACATGAAGTAATACAGTAAGATAGAAGTTGATGTAAAGACTAGTGTTGAGCGATTATAATCGACAAAGTTGAAATCGGCACGGTTTTTAGGTTGATCGGAATTTTCCGATCACGCGATAATTTAGGTGAGAATCTGCGCATAATCTATTAATATCGCGCCATTTTCGGCGCTTCCTGTCATTTTGGCGGCCAGCAAATCAGCTTAGAGAATAGAGCAGGGTGAGCTGGGTGTGCGACGTCATGACTGGGATGTGTATGGCTGTGATTGGCTGGAAAAATCACATGACCCCGTTTTACACAGAACAGCCCTTCCTGTTCAGCATCAGTGTGTGTCTGTGTCTCATAACAGCAGGACGTGTGTCAGCTTTCTCCTCAATACAGCTCAGCGACACAGTTCTCTTTGTTCACAGAGACAACTATGCTTTTAGCTGTGAACATTAGAACAAAGGGAGATTAGAGAATTTCAGTTTTTAGTTAATTAGGCTGAGACTTTGAAAGAAGCATCTAGCGCTGTACAGCCGCAGGGGAGTGGGGGGGGGGGGGGGGGGTGCAGGCGAACACAGGCAGACATGCATATAGTTACATAGTTATATAGTTTGTCAGGCCGAAAAGAGACATACGTCCATCCAGTTCAGCCCATTTATGCAGGCAGGCTTTTGAACGGAGAGTGTATATTGTGCAGTCCAGACTGCTTTGAATCTGCATTGAAATGGCTTTTTATTACCAGTTTTTGGTGAAATAGTACCTTGTATTTTGTGCAGCCTGTACTTATATTAGGATACAGAACTTTTCTAGTAACTACAGGTGTATTTGATAGGTGCAAAACGCACCTTTTATTATCCGTACACGATTTAATTAGGTTTTTTTTCACTTTGGGGCAGCCCAGTTTTGTTCAAAGACCCACTTTGTACTTACAATAGGATACAGAACTTTTCTAGTCACCGCAGGTGTATTTCATAGGTGCAAAAACCACCTTTTATTATCCGTACACAATTTAAATAGGTTTTTTTCACTTTGGCGCTGGCCATTTTTTTGAAAGACCCATCTTGTACTTATATTACCATACAGAAATTTGCTAGTAATTGCTGTTGTATTTCATAGTTGCAAAAACCACCTATTATTATCAGTACACAATTTAATTACGTGTTGTTCATTTTGGCACAGCCCAGTTGTGTTCAAAGACCCACTGTACAATAGGATACAGAACTTTTCTAGTCACCGCAGGTGTACAGTGGTGGCCATAAGTATTGGCACCCCTGCAATTCTGTCAGATAATACTCCGTTTCTTCCTGAAAATGATTACAATCACAAATTATTTGGTGTTAATATATCATTTATTTTGCTTGCAATGAAAAAACACAAAACAGAATAAGACTAAAATCAAATCATTGATCAATTCACCCAAAACTTCAAAAATGGGCCGGACAAAAGTATTGGCACCTTTAACCTAATACTTTGTAGCACAACCTTTAGCCAAAATAACTGCGAACAACCGGTTCTGGTAACCATCAATGAGTTTCTTACAATGCTCTGCTGGAATTTTAGAGCATTCTTCTTTGGCAAACTGCTCCAGGTCCCTGAGATTTGGAGGATGCCTTCTCCAAACTGCCATTTTGAGTTCTCGCCACAGGTGTTCTATGGGATTCAGGTCAGGACTCATTGCTGGCCACTTTAGAAGTCACCAGTGCTTTCTCTCAAACCATTTTCTAGTGCTTTTTGAAGTGTGTTTTGGGTCATTGTCCTGCTGGAGACCCATGACCGCGGCGGGAGACCCAGCGTTCTCACACTGGACCTACATTATGCTGAAAATTTGTTGGTAGTCTTCAGACTTCATAATGCCATGCACACGGTGAAGCAGTCCAGTGCCAGAGGCAGCAAAGCAACCCCAAAACATCAGGGAACCTCCGCCATGTTTGACTGTAGTTACCGTGTTCTTTTCTTTGAATGGCTCTTTTTATTTCCCGTAAAACTCTATGTTGATGCCTTTTCCCAAAAAGCTCTACTTTTGTCTCATCTGACCAGAGAACATTCTTCCAAAACATTTTAGGCTTTCTCAGGTAAGTTTGGGCAAACTCGAGCCTGGCTTTTTTATGTCTCGGGTAAGAAGTGGGGTCTTCCTGGGTATCCTTACCATAAAGTCCCTTTTCATTCAGATGCCAACGGATAGTATGGGTTGACACTGTTGTACCCTTGGACTGCAGGGCAGCTTGACCTTGTTTGGATGTTAGTCGAGGATCTTTATCCACCGTCCGCACAATCTTGCGTTGAAATCTCTCATCAATTTTTCTTTCCCGTCCACATCTAGGGAGGTTAGCCACAGGGCCATGGGCTTTAAACTTTTTGAAGACACTGCGCAGGGTAGACACAGGAACATTCAGGTCTTTGGAGATGGACTTGTAGCCTTGAGATTGCTCATGCTTTCTCACAATTTGGATTCTCAAGTCCTCAGACAGTTCTTTGGTCTTTTTCTTTTCTCCATGCTCAATGTGGTC